>SJYX01015936.1:11440-76049 GCA_006410675.1 Oreotragus oreotragus
TTTCCATACATCTCACCCTCTCCTCCCCTCTCCCCATGTCCATAAATCTATTTTCTATGTCTGTTTCTCCATTGCTGCCCTGTAAATAAATTCTTCTCTACCATTTTACTAGATTCCATATATATGTGTTAGAATATGATATTTATCTTTCTCTTTCTGACTTACTTCACTTGGTATAATAGGTTCTAGATTCATCCACCTCATTAGAATTGACTCAAATGCATTCTTTTTTATGGCTCAGTAATAGTCCGTTTTGCATATGTACCACAACTTCTTTATCCATTCATCTGTTGATGGACATCTAGGTTGCTTCCATGTTCTAGCTATTGTAAACACTGCCGCAATGAACAATGGGATACAGATATCTTTTTCAGTTTTGGTTTCCTCGGGCAGAAGCAATGGCAATCCACTCCAGTACTCTTGCCTGGAAAATCCCATGGATGGAGGAGCCTGGTAGGCTGCAATTCATGGGGTCACAAAGAGTCGGACACGACTGAGCGACTTCACTTTCACTTTTCACTTTCATGCATTGGAGAAAGAAATGGCAACCCACTCCAGTGTTCTTGCCTGGAGAATCCCAGGGATGGCGGAGCCTGGTGGGCTGCCATCTATGGGGTCACAAAGCTTCGGACATGACTGAAATGATTTAGCAGCAGCAACAGGGTATATGCCTAGGAGTGGCATTGCTGATATAATAGTTTTATCCCTACATTTTTAAAGAATCTCCATACTGTCTTCCATAGTGGCTATATCAATTTACACTCCCACCAACAGTGCAACAGTGTTCCCTTTTTTCCACACCCTCTCTAGTAAATATTGTTTGTATACTTTTTGATGATGACCATTCTGACTGGTGAGAGGTGATGTCTCATTGTAGTTATGATTTGCATTTCTCTAATAATGAGAGATGTTGAGCATCTTTTCATGTGTTAGCCATCTGAATATCTTCTTTGGAGAAATGTCTGTTTAGGTTTTTTTTTTTTCCCCCATTTTTTGATTGGGTTGTTTGCTTTTCTGGCATTGAGCTGGCTGTATGAGCTGCTTGTATATTTTGGAAATTAATCCTTTGCCAGTTGTTTCATTTGCTAATATTTTCTCTTATTCTGAGGGTTGTCTTTAATTTTGCTTTATAGTTTCCTTTGCTGTGCAAAAGCTCTTAAGTTTAACCATGTCCTACTTGCTTATTTTTGTTTTTATTTCTGTTACTTTAGGAGGTGGGTCATAGAAGATATTGCTTTGATTTATGTCATCTAGTGTTCTGCTTATGTTTTCCTCTAAGAGTTTTATACTCTCTGGTCTTACATTTACGTCTTTAATCCATTTTGAGTTTATTTTTGTGTATGGTGTTAGGAAGTGTTCTAATTTCATTCTTTTACATGTAGATACCTAGTTTTCCCAGCATCATTTATTGAGGAGGCTGTCTTTGTNGATATTGCTTTGATTTATGTCATCTAGTGTTCTGCTTATGTTTTCCTCTAAGAGTTTTATACTCTCTGGTCTTACATTTACGTCTTTAATCCATTTTGAGTTTATTTTTGTGTATGGTGTTAGGAAGTGTTCTAATTTCATTCTTTTACATGTAGATACCTAGTTTTCCCAGCATCATTTATTGAGGAGGCTGTCTTTGTCCCATTGTATACTCTTGCCTCCTTTGTCAAAAATAAGTATAGAAGTATGGGCTTATTTCTGGGCTTTCTATCTTTTTCCACTGGTCTATATTTCTGTTTTTGTGCCAGTACCATACTGTCTTGATGACTATAGCTTTGTAGTATAGTCTGAAGTCAGGAAGGTTGACTCTTCCAGCTCCATTTTTCTTTCTCAAGACAGCTTTAGCTATTCGGAGTCTTTTGTGTTTCCATATGAATTGTGAATTTTTTTGTTCTAGTTCTGTCAAGAATGCCATTGGTAATGTGACATGGATCACATTGAATCTGTAGATTGTATTTGGTATTATATCATTTTCACAATAATGATTCTTCAGGAACATGGAATATTTCCCCATCTGTATATGTCATCTTTGATTTCTTTCATCAATGTCTTATAATTTTCTGTGTAGAGTTTTTTCTTCTCCTTAGGTAAGTTTATTCCAAAATATTCAATTCTTTTGACTGCAGTGGTGAATGGGATTGATTCCTTAATTTTTCTTTCTTATTTTTCATTGCTAGTATATAGAAATGCAAATGATTTCTGTGTATTGATTTTGTATCTTGCAACTTTCTTAAATTTACTGATTAGCTCTAGTAATTTTCTGATACTATTTTTAGGGTACTCTATATACAGTATCATGTCATCTACAAACAGTGAGAGCTTTACTTCTTCTTTTCCAATCTGAATTCTTTTTTTTTTTTTTCTTCTTCTTCTCTGATTGCTGTAGCTGGGACTTTTAGAACTACATTGAATAATAATGGTGAAAGTGGACACCCTTGTCTTTTTCCTGATCTTAGGGGGGAATGCTTTCAGTTTTTCAACATTGAAATAATGTTTGCTGTAGGCTTATCATACATGGCCTTTAGTATTTGAGGTAGGTTCCTTCTATGCCCATTTTTGAAGAGTTTTAATCATAAATAGGTGCTGAATTTCATCGAAGACTTTTNCTGATTGCTGTAGCTGGGACTTTTAGAACTACATTGAATAATAATGGTGAAAGTGGACACCCTTGTCTTGTTCCTGATCTTAGTGGGGAATGCTTTCAGTTTTTCAACATTGAAATAATGTTTGCTGTAGGCTTATCATACATGGCCTTTACTATTTGAGGTAGGTTCCTTCTATGCCCATTTTTTGAAGAGTTTTAATCATAAATAGGTGCTGAATTTCATTGAAGGCTTTTTCTGCATCTACTAAGGTGATCATATGGTCTTTATCTTTCAATTTATTAATATGGTGTATCACATTGATTGATTTGCATATATTGGAGAATCCTGCATTCCTGGAATAAACTCAAATTGATCATGGTATGTGAACTTTTTGGTGTGTTGTTGAATTCTCTTTGCTAAAATTTTGTTGAGGATTTTTTTATTTATGTTAATCTGTGATATTGGCCTGTAGTTTTCTTTTGCTGTGTTGTCTTTGTCTGGTTTTGGTATAACGGGGATAGTGGCCTCAGAATGAGTTTGGAAGTGTTCTTTCCTCTGTAATTTTTGGAAGAGTTTTAGAAAGATAAACATTAGCTCTTCTCTAAATGTTTGATAGAATTATCCCAGGTTGCCATCTGGTCCTGGGCTTTATTTTGGGGGAGATTTTTTTATTTTTCTTTTTAATCACAGGTTCAATTTCAGTGCTTGTAATCGGGTTGTTCCTAATTTCTATTTCTTACTGGTTCAGTCTTGGAAGATTGAACTTTTCTAAGAATCTGTCCATTTCTTCCAGGTTATCCATTTTGTTACCATATAGTTGTTCATAATAGTCTCTTATAATCCTTTTTATTTCTGCATTGTCTGTTGTAACCTCTCATTTTTCATTTCTAAATTTGTTGATTTGATTCTTCTCTCTCTCTTTTTTTTTTTTGATGAGTCTGGCTAAAGGTTTGTCAAGTTTGTTTATCTTCTCAAAGAACCAGCTTTGATTTTAATTTATCTTTACTATTGTTTCTTTCATTTCTCTTTCAGTTATTTCTGCTTGGATCTTTATGATTTCTTTCCTTCTACAAATTTTAGGATTTTTATTCTTCTTTTTCTGGTTGTTTTTTTTGAAAAATTAGGTTTTCTATTTGATGTTTTACTTGTTTCTTGAGGTAGAATTGTATTGCTGTAAATGTCCCTCTTAGAACTGCTTTCACTGCATCCTATAGGTTTTGAGTTATGTTTTCATTGTCATTTGTTTCTAGAATTTTTTTTTATCTCCCATTGATTTCTTCAGTAACTTGTTGGTTATTTAGAAACACGTTATTTAATCTTCATGTGTTTCTATTTCTTACAGGTTTTTTCTTGTAATTGATATGTAGTCTGATAGCATTGTGATTGGAGAAGATGCTTGATACAATTTCAATTTTCTTAAATTTACTCAGGTTTGATTTGTGACCCAAGTTATGGTCTACTCAGGAAAATATTCTATGTGCACTTTTGAAAAAGGTGTATTCTTCTGCATCTGGGTGGAATGTCCTAAAGATATCAATGATCCATCTCATCTAATGTATCACTTAAGACTTGTGTTTCCTTTTTAATTTTCTGTTTTGATGCATCTGTCCATTGGTGTGAGTGGGGTGTTAAAGTCTGCTACTCTTACTGTATTACTTTCAATTTCTCCTTTTATGTCTGTTAGTGTTTGTCTCATGTATTGGGGTGTTCCTATGTTGGGTGAATAGATATTTACAGTTGTCGTGTCTTCCTCTTGGGCTTGATCCCTTGATCATTACATAGTGTCCTTCCTTAGCTCTTGCAATCTTTATTTTAAAGTCTATTTTGTCTGATATGAGGATTGCTACTCCAGCTTTGTTTCGCTTCCCATTTGTATGGAATGTTTTTCCATTCTCTCATTTTCAGTCTATATGTGTCTTGAAATCTGAGTGGGTTTCTTGTAGACAGCATATATATGGGTCTTGTTTTTGTATCCATTCAGCCAGTCTGTGTCTTTTGGTTGAAGCATTTAATCCATTTACATTGAAAGTAATTATTGATATATATGTTCTTATTGCCATTTTCTTAATTGTTTGGAATTGATTTTATAAATTTTTTTTCTTCTTTTGTATTTTTTAAAATTTATTTTATTGAAGGAGAGTTGATTGACAATATTGTGTTAATTTTTACTGTATAGCAAAGTGACTCAGTTATACATATATATACATTGTTTTTCATATTTTTTTCATTATGCTTTATCACAAGATATTGAATACAATTCTCTGTGCTATACAGTAGGGCCTTGTTTATCCATTATGTGTGTGTGTGTGTGTGTGTATATATATATATATATTTTTTTTTTTTTTTTTTACTTTACAATATTGTATTGGTTTTGCCACACATGAACATGAACCCACCACAGGTGCACACATGTTCAAATCTCTTTAACATTTGTTGTAAACTGGTTTGGTGCTACTAAATTCTCTTAATTTTTGCTTGTCTGAAAAGTTTTTTATTTCTCCATCAATTTTGAGTGAGATTCTTGCTGGGTAAAGTAATCTTGGTTGTAGATTTTCCCCTTTCAGTAATTTAATTATATTCTGCCATTCCCTTCTGGCCTTCAGAGTTTCTGCTTAAGATCAGCTGTTAAGTGTATGGGGTTTCCCTTGTATATTACTTGTTGCTTCTCCCTTCCTGCTTTTAATATTCTTTCATTGTGTTTAGTCTTTGTTAGTTTGAGTAATATGTGTCTGGGCGTGTTTCTCCTTGGATTTATCCTGTATGGGACTCTGTGCCTCTTGGGCTTGATTGACTGTTTCCTTTTCCATGTTGGGGAATTTTCAACTATAACATCTTCAAAAATTTTCTCATACCTTTTTTTTTCTCTTCTTCTTCTGTTAGTTCAGTCGTTCAGTTGTGTCTGACTCTTTGCAACCCCATGAATCACAGCACGCCAGACCTCCCTGTCCGTCACCAACTCCTGGAGTTCACCCAAACTCATGTCCATCGAGTTGGTGATGGCGTCCAGCCATCTCATCCTCTGTTGTCCCCTTCTTCTCCTGTCTCCAATCCCTCCCAGCATCAGAGTCTTTTCCAATGAGTCAAACTCTTCACATCAGGTGGCCAAAGTATTGAAGTTTCAGTTTGAGCATCAGTCCTTCCAATAAACACCCAGGACTGATCTCCTTTAGAAGGGACTTGTTGGATCTTCTTGCACTTCAAGGGACTCTCAAGGGTCTTCTCCAACACCACAGTTCAAAAGCGTCAATTCTTAGGTGCTCAGCTTTCTTCACATTTCAACTCTCACATCCAGACATGACCACTGGAAAAGCCACAGCCTTGACTAGATGGACCTTTGTTGGCAAAGTAATGGGACCCCTATAATTCCAATGTTTGATATTGTCCCAGATGTGTCTTAGACTATCCTCAGCTCTTTCCATCCTTTTTACTTCATTCTGCTCTTATGAATTTATTTCTACATTTTATCTTCCAGCTAACTGATGCATTCTTCTGCTTCAGATATTCTGCTATTGCATCCTTATAGAGTAATTTTAATTTCAGTAATTGCTTTGTCTCTGTATATTTATTCTTTAATTCTTCTAGGTCTTTGTTAATTGATTCTTGCATTTTCTCCATTTTGTTTTCAAGATTTTGGATCATCTTTACTATCATTATTCTGAATTCTTTTTCATGTAGTTTGCCTATTTCCTCTTCATTTATTTGAACTTCTGTATTTCTAGCTTATTCCTTCATTTGTGTATTTCTATGCCTTTTCAGTATTTCTTTTTTTAACTTATTGTGTTTGAGGTCTCCTTTTCCCAGGCTTCAAAGTTGAATTCTTTCTTCCTTTGTTTTCTTCCCTCCTAAGGTTGGTCCAGTGGTTTGTGTAAGCTTCGTTTAGGGTGATATTTGTGCTGAGTTTTTGTTTGTTTGTTTGTTTTTCCTCTAATGGGTAACGCTGAGTGAAGTGGTAATCCTTTCTGCTGATGATTGGGTTTGTGTTTGTGTTTTGTTTGTTGTTTAGAATGAGGGATACTGTAGGGGTGCTACTGGTGGTTGGGTGATGCTGGGTCTTGTATGCAAGTGATTTCCTTTGTATGAGTGCTAACTATTTGGTATTACCTAGGGCTATTTCTCTGGTAGTCTAGGGTCTTCCACTCAGTGCTCCCATTCCAAAGGCTCAGAGCTTGATCTTGATTTCAGCTGGAAGATGGGAGATCTGTGTTTTGGCAGATCCAGACTCCTCATGACTTGAAAACAGTTCAGTATACTTAGAAACTATTTGAATTAGAGTACTACTGATGTGCCATTCTTTCAGGTGTGTCTGCTCCTTCAAAGAATCTGGGAAGCTTTTTCCAGTGATCGCTGGGAAGTTCTAACACAAACACTCCTCCATTTGTCTCTCTCCTTGGAGAGCACACTCTGCCTAGCGAGAGAGCTCCTTTGGATCTGCTCCAGCAGCCTCATGCTGGTGTCTATGAAGCCTTTCTTGCAGTACTTGGCCTGGGGAATGCCTTTCCTCTTGCACTCGACCATGAAGTCCACTCCTCCTTTACCCTTACAGAGGGTAAAGGAGGAGGTTGCGGTCACCTGCCTGGAGAAGCTGGGCAGGCAACCTGGGCACATCCCATGGTTAACTCTTACACAATTTATTCCATTAATTTATTCACTTAAGAAACAATTTGGGTAACTTTTATGTGCAGGACACACATATACAAAAGCATTCTACAATGCAGTATGATAAGTTCAAGAATATAGATAACTAATGAATTCTGCCTGATACACTAAAAAGGGAACTCAGAGAGGAAGCAGAGGTGCCTTTTGGACAGTCTTTGGAAGAAAAAGTAATTTTCATATTAGAGGAGAGGATGAGAAAGTGTCCTGGGCAAATGGAGAACACAATGTGTAAAGAAACAATGTGAAAGATCAAGTGTTTAAGAAAAATTTTATATTTTTCAAGATGACATTATTTTTGAGGAAGAGTTACCTAAGCAAAGTATATAATCCCCTCCTTCCTCTCCAAGGTATAAATCCAAAATAAAATATATGCCCATAATTCATTGTAAGCATAGTGACTTACTTGTCATGAAATATACATTTAAACATAACATAAAATGGATGGTATTTAACTTTTTAATTGAAGTATAACTTATACAAACCATGCTAATATTGTGTTCAGTTTCGTGATTCTTTTGCCTATATGATCACTCATATTGCCACCGACTATATTATGGATGCAAATTTTCAACACTTTGTTCCCTCTTACTCCTTTTCCTGTTCACTACCTGCCTACCAAGTATAATCATTAGTCTGACTTCTATCATTAACTTATGCTGTTCATGAAGTCCATTTAAATACAATCATATACCATCGATATTGTGTCTGGCTTCTTTCATCTAAATTATATTTTGAGATCCTTCTTTGTTGTCACATGTATCAGCGTTTGTTTTGTTTTGGGTTTTTTGGTTTTTTTTTTTTTTTTTTTTTTTTTTGGTTTTATTNATACAATCATATACCATCGATATTGTGTCTGGCTTCTTTCATCTAAATTATATTTTGAGATCCTTCTTTGTTGTCACATGTATCAGCGTTTGTTTTGTTTTGGGTTTTTTGGTTTTTTTTTTTTTTTTCATTATTTGAGTTACATTTCACAATAATACGTTTATTCTGTTTCATGCTGTTGCATATTTAGGTTGCTTCTAGTTTGAGGCTATTAAGAATTAAATTGCTGTGAATATCTTTATAATGAATGTTGGCGTACATTTCTGTTGGGCATACGTAATGGGTGTGTGTACATGCTGCTTCAATCGTGTCTGACTCTTTGTGACCCAGTGGACTGTAGCCTGCCAGGCTCCTCTGTCCATGGGATTTTTCAGGCAAGAACACTGGAGTGGGTTTTCATGCCCTCCTCCAGGAGATCTTCCAGACCCAAGAATCAAACTGGTATCTCTCATGTCTCCTGCATTGGCAGGTAGGTTCTTTACCAATAGCACTACTTGGGAAGACTTTCTAACGGGCATATATCCTAAGTGAAATCTTGGAACATGTTTAGCTCCAGGAGGTGTTAGCTAGTATTATTTCTGAACTTAAACTTTCCTTTTATATTTTCACACTGTAGAGTGTTACAGAAAAACTAATGCTGATGATGTTGTATTAATTCCCTAGGGCTCCCATAACAAAATACCTGATTGAAGCGGCTTATTAAGAAACAATTTGGGTAACTTTTATGTGCAGGACACACATATACAAAAGCATTCTACAATGCAGTATGATAAGTTCAAGAATATAGATAACTAATGAATTCTGCCTGATACACTAAAAAGGGAACTCAGAGAGGAAGCAGAGGTGCCTTTTGGACAGTCTTTGGAAGAAAAAGTAATTTTCATATTAGAGGAGAGGATGAGAAAGTGTCCTGGGCAAATGGAGAACACAATGTGTAAAGAAACAATGTGAAAGATCAAGTGTTTAAGAAAAATTTTATATTTTTCAAGATGACATTATTTTTGAGGAAGAGTTACCTAAGCAAAGTATATAATCCCCTCCTTCCTCTCCAAGGTATAAATCCAAAATAAAATATATGCCCATAATTCATTGTAAGCATAGTGACTTACTTGTCATGAAATATACATTTAAACATAACATAAAATGGATGGTATTTAACTTTTTAATTGAAGTATAACTTATACAAACCATGCTAATATTGTGTTCAGTTTCGTGATTCTTTTGCCTATATGATCACTCATATTGCCACCGACTATATTATGGATGCAAATTTTCAACACTTTGTTCCCTCTTACTCCTTTTCCTGTTCACTACCTGCCTACCAAGTATAATCATTAGTCTGACTTCTATCATTAACTTATGCTGTTCATGAAGTCCATTTAAATACAATCATATACCATCGATATTGTGTCTGGCTTCTTTCATCTAAATTATATTTTGAGATCCTTCTTTGTTGTCACATGTATCAGCGTTTGTTTTGTTTTGGGTTTTTTGGTTTTTTTTTTTTTTTTTCATTATTTGAGTTACATTTCACAATAATACGTTTATTCTGTTTCATGCTGTTGCATATTTAGGTTGCTTCTAGTTTGAGGCTATTAAGAATTAAATTGCTGTGAATATCTTTATAATGAATGTTGGCGTACATTTCTGTTGGGCATACGTAATGGGTGTGTGTACATGCTGCTTCAATCGTGTCTGACTCTTTGTGACCCAGTGGACTGTAGCCTGCCAGGCTCCTCTGTCCATGGGATTTTTCAGGCAAGAACACTGGAGTGGGTTTTCATGCCCTCCTCCAGGAGATCTTCCAGACCCAAGAATCAAACTGGTATCTCTTATGTCTCCTGCATTGGCAGGTAGGTTCTTTACCAATAGCACTACTTGGGAAGACTTTCTAACGGGCATATATCCTAAGTGAAATCTTGGAACATGTTTAGCTCCAGGAGGTGTTAGCTAGTATTATTTCTGAACTTAAACTTTCCTTTTATATTTTCACACTGTAGAGTGTTACAGAAAAACTAATGCTGATGATGTTGTATTAATTCCCTAGGGCTCCCATAACAAAATACCTGATTGAAGCGGCTTAAGTGAAAGAAATTTTCTCACTGTTTTAGAAGCTAGAGGTCCAAGATCAAAGCGTTGGTAGGTTGGGTTTCTTTCCAAGCCTCTCTTCATGGCTTGCAGATGGCACCCTTCTTGCTGTCTGCATATGGCCTTTTCCTTATCTGCATATAGGTGATGTCTCTCTAATCTCCTCCTATTATATGGAGATCAGTTATATTGAAATGCGGCCCACCTTAATGGCCTCACTGTAAACTAATAACTTCTTTAAAGGCTCTATTTACAAATATAGACACATTCTAAAGTATTAGGGGTTAAGGCTTCAGCATATGAATATTGAGAAGGAGACACAATTTGGTTCATAACAATAATTTAGTCAAATGCTCTGATTGCCACACATATTTTAACCTCTAAAAAAATCCCTTGACTTGGGAAAGAATAACTCCATGAATATTAACATTTAGAACTAAACAGATGTGATATTTTTAAAAGTATTTTCAGAGAATAAAACTTAAACAGTTGGTATTTGCTGTAATATTTAACTCACATTCTATGCACCAATGGGCTTACCAGGTGGCTGGCTCAGTGTTAGAAAATTCGCCTCCAATGCAAAAACACACAGAAGATGTGGATTTGATCTCTGGGTCAGGAATATTGCCTGACTATTTAGGAAATGGCAATCCACTCCAGTGTTCTTGCCTACAAAATCCCATGGACAAAGGAGCCTGGCAGGCTACAGTTCATGGAGTTATGAAGAGTCAGATGCTACTGAGCACATATATATGTATCAATAAAACAACTAGAATTTCTTAAGATATATTCATCTATTAAAAAAAAAAACTGCTTTCAATTATAAAGAACTTTTACTTATAGTCACATGATTATATACATGTCACTAGGCCAAAGTATAGGTATTGTTTTATTTCTTAAAAATAGAATCAAAATGTTTTCTGGTGTCATACTTGCTTAGAAAAAATTACACAAAAGAAAAGTAATAGAGAGCTTAAATAACCTTATATGCAGTTTACAGACATTATTTATTTTTAATCCTTCTCTACACTCAGTGACTGAGATATTATATCATCTCAAATTTACAGATGTGAGAACTGGAAACCAGATATGCAAGTGTTCCAAGTTGGGTGGCAACATCTTTGCCTTTAACTTAAGGAATCTTTTTATAATATTTAAATTTTAATTCAAATACATGTTTTCAAAAATAATACCTCCAGTTCATAGCCAGTAGACCATATACTTATCATTCATTCATCACCACTTTCTATCCAAGCACAAAATAGATATTCACTTACTTGTGCCTGAGACTGTGCTTGTGAAGATAGAGAAGTGAATACAATAGAAAAGATCCCTGTCTTTATAGAACTTACCATCTAGCATCAAGTTACACAATTTTAGAGAATCAAGTAACATATTTAGTAAGCATATACTGCAAGCAATTCACTGTATTATCTTCCTATAATTAAATTATATCAAGTTTCCAATTTATTGGTGAAATCATTTTCTCTGAGAATTTGTTAAGATTCTGGATGTTGCTTGGTGCACCAGCCTAGACATGACAATCAATGTCATCAATGTGGTGGTCGAGGTGAGGAGGAGAGGGTTTTCATAAAGCATCCATTCATGCCTGCCGCATCCTCAGTAATTTTCCTCCCAGCTCTATTTGTGTATTTCCACTATATTTTATTCTTATCTGTTTCAAGTTACAATAGCTCTCAAAGGAACATCTATGCTGCTGTTACCTATCTGCAGAATTCTAGAACTGTAATGAAGATCTGGAGCTGTTTTAGGGTCAAATGCCTAGAAACAGCATTAAGAAATTTTTCCTGCTTTCTCAGCATCATGTAAGGGTAAGGGAATTCAGGATTTGGCCAATTTCTTTTTATTTTTTATTTATTTTTATTAGAGTATAGCTGATTTACAATGTTGTGTTAGTTTTAGGTATATAACAAAGTGAATCAGTTATACCTATATATATCTCCACTCTTTTTTAAGATCCTTTTTCCTTGCAGGGCATTACAGAGTATTGAGTAGGGTTCCTTGTGTTAAATGATAGGTTCTTATTAGTTATCTATTTTATATGCAGTGGCATGTATATATCAATCTCAAGTTCCCATTTTATCCCTTCTTTTCCCCCTGATGCTCTGGTAACCATATGTTTCTTTTCTACATCTGTGACTCTACTTCTGTTTTGTAAATAAGTATATCTGTACCTTTTTTTTTAGATGTTACATATTAGTGATATTTGTCTTTCTGTGTCTGACTTACTTCACTTAGCATGACAATCCCTAGGTCCATCCATATTGCTGCAAATGGCATTATTTTGGTCTTTGTATGGTTGAATAACATTCCATTGTGTGTGTGTATATATATATACTGTCTCTTATACACATCTAGNTTATTAGTTATCTATTTTATATGCAGTGGCATGTATATATCAATCTCAAGTTCCCATTTTATCCCTTCTTTTCCCCCTGATGCTCTGGTAACCATATGTTTCTTTTCTACATCTGTGACTCTACTTCTGTTTTGTAAATAAGTATATCTGTACCTTTTTTTTTAGATGTTACATATTAGTGATATTTGTCTTTCTGTGTCTGACTTACTTCACTTAGCATGACAATCCCTAGGTCCATCCATATTGCTGCAAATGGCATTATTTTGGTCTTTGTATGGTTGAATAACATTCCATTGTGTGTGTGTATATATATATATGAATGTGTGTGTATATATATATATATGAATGTTATTCAACTATATATATATACATATAGTTTTGTGTATATATATATATATATAGTTTGTGTGTATATATATATATATATACATATAGTTGAATAACATTCCAGTGTGTGTGTGTGTGTGTGTGTGTGTGTGTGTGTGTGTGTGTGTATACCTCTTCATGTACTACTTCATGGCAAATACAAGAGGGAAAGGTGGAAGTAGTCACAGATTTCCTCTTCTTGGGCTCTAAAATTACTGCAGATGGTGACTGCAGGCATGAAATCAGAGGACAATTGCTTCTCGGTAGGAAAACTATGACAAACCTAGACAGTATGTTGAAAAGCAGAGACATTACTCTGCCAATAAGGGTCAGTATAGTCATGGCTATGGTCCCCTTAGTGGTCACGTACAGTTGTGAGAACAGGACTGTAAAGAATCTGTCAGAGTGCCAAAAAATTAATGCTTTCAAACTGTGGCGCTTGAGAAGACTCCTGAGTGTCCCTTGGACTGCAAGGAGCTCAAAACAGTCAATCTTAAAGGAAATCAACCCTAAATATTCATTGGAAGGACTGATAGTGAAGCTGAAGCTCCAGTAGTTTGGTCATGTGATGTGAGAAGCTGATCCATCAGAAAAGACTCTGATGCCGGGGAAGGTTGAGGGCAGAAGGAGAAGAGGGTGTCAGAGGATGAGATAGCTGGATGGCATCACTGATGCAATGGACACGAACTTGGGCAAGCCTTCAGGAGATGGTTAGGGAGAAGTGGTGTGCTGCAGTCCATGGGGTTCCAAAGAGTTGGTGACGGTTGGGTGACTGAACAATAGCAGTATATGTACCACATCTTCTTTGCCCATTCCTCTGTTGATGTACGTTTAAGTTGCTTGCATGTCATGGATATTGTACATACTGTTGTAATGAACATTTGTGTGCATGTATCTTTTCAGATTATAGCTTTCTCCAGGTACGTGCTTAAGAGAGAGGGTGCTGGGTCATTTGGTAGTAGTTCTAGTTTTAGTTTTATAAGGAACCTCCAAACTGTTGTCTATAGTGGCTGTACCAAACTGCATTTCCACAGACTGTGTAAGGAGGTTTCCTTTCTCTCCACACTCTCTTCAGCATTTATTATTTGTAATTTTTTTTTAACTGATGGCCATTCAGATTGGTGTGAGGTGATATTTTACAGTAGTTTTGATTTATGTTTCTCTAATAGTTTGTGATGTTGAGCATCTTTTCATGTGCTTTTTAGCCATCGGTATGTCTTCTTTGGAGAAATGTCTACTAAGATATTCTGCCCATTTTTGATTCAATTATTTATTTATTTTATTGAGTCTGCATGAGATGTTTGTGCATTTTGTAAATTAATCCCTTGTATATTGTTTCATTTGTGAATATTTTCTCCCATTCTGAGGGCTGTCTTTTTCTTTTGTTGATGGTTTCCTTTGCTGTGCAAAACTTTTAAATTTAATTAGATACCATTTGTTTGTTCTTATTTTTATTTTCATTACTCTACCTACCCTGACTCTGGGACCCAAACCTCTCTGATTCCTCTTCTCCTTTTCTCTGGTTGGGAAGAGTTTTATATAGCCATGGGCAAATGAAGGGGATTCAGTGACTATTCCTTTAACTTAATATATACTTTCTGGGTGGAAAAACTCTCTTTTCCAATATATTAAAATACCACACCACTGTAAAAATAATCCCAAAACTTTAAGAAACATGTGTTGTATAACAGATTGACAAGGGCTGGAAGGTTCAGAGAGTGTCCAGGAAGATTCAGAGAAGCTGAACTTAAGACAGAGATCTAAAGGGTAAGCAGGGATTGACTGGATAGAAGGGCTGCATGTATATAGGTTTGTTCATAGAAGGAAGGAAGTTGGTGACTTTGAGAGAACAAAGTATTTCTGGGGAGCAAAAGCAGTGGAAAAAGTTGTTAATGATGAAGCTGTTGAGGAAGGCAAGGGTGACACTGTGTAGGACCCTAATAGACATGTTATGACCAAACAGATATATTTGGTCTTTGCCCTAAAAGTAAATGAAAATTGTTAATGATTTTAACTGGGAAAATAACCTAACTACATGTTATTTTCTAAACGATCCTTAAAAGAGAATGAGTTAAAGGGAATTTAAGAAGATGCTGTAAGGCCAGAGACTATTTTTAAAATTAGTTCCTTTCCAACAACAACAAAACCAGTACTAATTATACTGTAGATAGATGAGAGCTGGGTGCTTCTCACGTGCCAAACACTAGGCACCTTTATGTATTATCCCATTGAATCTTCACAAAATGATAAGCCTCACTTTAAAGGTGAGAAAGATGAGTGAGATTAAAGAATTCAAATCTAGGTAATCTACATCCAGATCTCATATGCTCGGCAGGGTCATTGTTGTTTTTGTTTGCTTTTTTTTCTTTTCAAGTCAAAGAAAACTCATTCCAAAAGATAACTTTATTTCCTCACGCTCTTGTAATTAATAGCAGGGATGTGAATATGGTTATAAAGAATTAAAAATAGAAGTTATAGAAAACAGTTTTTCTTCATGTAACTTTTAAAACATCTAGAATATAAACCTAATTAGATCTAATAGAAGATTAACTCGTAACTTGGCAAACTTTACTTTCTTCTGCCTTATCAATTTAAAAAGAGAACACTTTATATCAGTATTAGTAGTGATCTATGTTTGTAATAGAGAATATTTTCTCATATTTATTTCAAGCTACTAAATTGAATGACTTAACATATTATCAATTTCATTATTCTTTATGTTTAGATAATCCTACTAGATACAATATTAAAAGATAATCATACTCCATGTTGTGTTGAACATTTACCTCTCTGAAAATGAAAACATTTACTTTGTACAAAATCATTTTATATCACTACCTGTTCATTGTTTCCAATCCATTCAGTATAGGTTATAGGTATAGTTTCCTTCCAAGTTAAAACAAAATGTTAGAGGAAATCTAACATTTTGTGAACAAAACGATTCATCATCATAAATTCCTTATATAATAAAATATCTAAAACTACCAGAATATACCACTTTACCATTTTAACTACAATCTACAAACACAGGATGTGAAATCTCAGAGGTGTTCTTGTTTAATATCAGCAATTGAAGAGTGAACCACAACATCTGCTGTTTGTGAATTTTCTCCCCATGATGTCTATTTCAATTTTTAAACTGACTTGTGTCAGGGCTGGGATTTTTCTTTTAAGATGTAGGCTCTTTCCTCCCTTTTCATTTTGGGCTGTGTGATGCTATGAATTTATATTTGACTACTAGAAATTAGTGGAAGGAAAATGCTGATATCTACATTGAGAGAAGTTAATAATAGAGTTTAGCAAAATTCTTTACTAAGAGCCAAGTATTTTCCAATTTATTTAATAGTTCTAGCAGTAATCCAACTCTATAGCATGATGACTCAATTTCTGGAAGTGTTCCTAATACAATTTTCACACACACACAAAACCATCAGATCTTCTCTTTAAAAAGATACAAAAATATGTAGAAAATATAGGATAACAAAGCTAAGAAAAACATTTTGTTATGGTTGTACCTGATTATTTTATATATTTGATAGTACATCAACTACAGCTAATATTATATTTATCCATGTTCCCCTAGAAGCAATAGTTATGATTAAATTTGAGGCTATTCATGTTTTTATATTTAGTACAAATATTATCAAAGCAGAGGTCTATGTATGTACAATATTTATGATTTTTAACTGAAATAGAATTATTTAATAACTATAAAGTATAAAGTGTTCTGCATTTTGTTTTGTTTACTCAGTATTAGATCTGTGAGTTCAATCAAAGTTGGACTCATGTATATAAAAATAGTTCTGGTGTATCTATTTTTGACCGCTATGTAATATTTCATTCCTCAGTCAGTCTCCCATTTCTCTTCTGATAGATGTTGATTTGAAATATTGCAATAAAATAGTTATATGTCTTTAGGGCGTGTATAATAAGTATTCTTTATAACATTTCCCCACCATACATCATAAATGTGAATTTTATATCATAAGGCATATACATTTTCAAAAACAATACATAATAATACAACATTCTACAGGGTAGTTGTGGTGATTCTGCCAGCTCTCCTTTTTATGTGTCAATATCTTGTTGTTTTTTTCTTGATATTGCATTTTCCAGTTTTTTCTATTAAGCTTTTTTATATAGATGAGTCTGAAAAATATAAAAATAAAAATTAATAAAGACTATATTTAACTTTGTAATAAGAAATTGGATATTTATCTTTATCTAGACACGCTGGGTATACTCATCCAGGGTAATTGTTTTAATACAATCTAATGTGCTTTGAATTTGGGCTTCCCTGATGGCTCAGAGGTAAAAGAATCTGCTTGCCAATGAGGAGACCCAGGTTAGGCCCCTGGGTCGGGAAGACACCCTGGAGAAGAAGATGGCTGCCTACTCTGGTATTCTTGCCCAGGAAATCCCATGGACAGAGGAGTCTGGCAGGCTACAGTCCACAGGGTCTCAAAGAGACACTACGTAGCAGCTAAAAAACAATAACAACATACTAATGACTCCTAAATTTACATCTCAACTCTAGGCTTCCAAATGAACTCCAGACTTATGTAAATAATAAACTATTGTACTATCAACTTGAACGTCTACTAGCATCTTGGACTTTATTATCCAAATGTCAGACTTTTTCTCCCCAAACCCACTCCTTTCAAGTCTTCTTCATCACAGTCAGTGAAAACCTCCAAAGACACTTACTCCCTGGAAGAAAAGTTATGACCAACATAGATAGCATATTCAAAAGCAGAGACATTACTTTGCCAACAAAGTTCCCTCTATTCAAAGATATGGTTTTTCCAGTGGTCATATATGGATGTGAGAGTTGGACTGTGAAGAGAGCTGAGCACTGAAGAATTGATGATTTTGAACTGTGGTGTTGGAGAAGACTCTTGAGAGTCCCTTGGACTGCAAGGAGATCCAACCAGTCCTTTCTAAAGGAGATCAGTCCTGGGTGTTCTTTGGAAGGAATGGTGCTAAAGCTGAAACTCCAATACTTTGGCCACCTCATGCGAAGAGTTGACTCATTGGAAAAGATTCTGATGCTGGGAGGAATTGGGGGCAGGAGGAGAAGAGGATGACAGAGGATGAGATGGCTGGATGGCATCACCGACTCGATGGATGTGAGTCTGAGTGAACTCTGGGTGATGGTGATGGACAGGGAGGCCTGGTGTGCTGTGATTCATGGGGCTGCAAAGAGTCGGACATGACTGAGCAGCTGAATTGAACTGATGCACTATATCACATTGTTTAAATATATAAATTAAAAATTATTTGCCAATTATAAATGTTGAAAAACTTTGAAAATAAATTTCTGAAGAGATAGCTTTACAGTATATCTGAACATGATTTTTAACACAGTTGCCATTTAAAAGGTATCAGGTTGCTTTTTTGATTACTTTTTCAATCAATTTATATAGCTACTAAAAAAAAGATGCAGCCATCTTCCTTTTTGGATATAGTGAAAAACAAATTTTGTGTGTTAAAATAAATATTTAACTATAGAACCATTCATATCTTTTTAAAAGGCTGTTAGACAATATCCAACTCCATCAACTTTGTCTGTGACACATTAGGCAAAGGGTATCTTTTATGATGTAAATAAGACATATATTATTACAATTCCTTTACTTTCTGAAGAATTCTTATTCAAATACATTTCATATATATATATATATATATATATACACATGATATACAAATCTGGCAATGTACCAACTTTTGCTAGCCAAAAGCATTACAAAATAGAATATATGTACATATATATATTTCAAATATTTGAATGCCTTACATAAATTTAGAACACATTACTGAGAAATAGATGCAAGTTGAATTTATTTGAGAATGAAATCACTTAAAATCCTGCTGTGAGACAATCATTAGAGCATAGTAAGCTGTGGTCTTTGCTTCAGTTTTGCTCACAGTACCTAACTCATTATAAATGTATCTATATTTTCTCTAATTTAATAACATTCACTTGTCCCCATCATCTCTGGCCTCTAAAATAAAGTGAACCACAAACTTTGATTATGATCTTTCAGCCATAGAAAACTTTGAAAATACAATCACAATTTAAAATTAACTCTTTGTCTTTAGGTTGAAAAAAATGCTTTCAATTGCATACTTTTTTCTTAACCACGGGTGATATTTCATAAGTTTAAAAGACTGTTTCAAAAATAGGAAGGTACTTTCAAATAATTTTCCATGCCTTCATTCAGCAGGTAACCCAAACCTTCATAATCCCCAAATGCTGCACTTCAAAGTTATGCTTAGGAAAAAAATATTGAAAAGAACAGCCTCTCTTTCCAGTTGATTTAAAACATCACTAGCTTATTTTCAGTACACATATGGAGTTACTTTTAAAAAGAAATCTTGGAATATTGCCAGACTACATACAGGAAAGGCTTTTCTCCAGAGAGAGCTAAAATTCATTATCTGAGCTTTGGGACACCCATGTTCCTTCAAAATTTGGACACATCTTTGTTCCTCCATGATTAGTGATAGGAGTTTGACTTAAAATAAGAGACTACTCAATGTGTAACTAGAGTGTGCAGAAACCAACGGATTGCCATGTTTTGAACTGAAACTGATTAATAATTATACACTTAAATTAAATATTAGTTCCATGATGTGGTAGCTTTTGAAAAAAGACTAGAGTATTTTTTATCTGAACTTGTTTACAAACATAAGACATTATGTATTTATAAATAACAGCAAGTTGAAGTTTGGACACTTTATGTTATTTCTTCTCTTAAATGGTTGGCTTCTTTTATTTAAATCTATCTGATTGGTTTTTTTAGAATAAAATCCCTAAATCTTATGGATCTAAAGACAATATAATTATTTTGTTATTGTTGTTAAGTGGTCATTTACAGCAATAAATGTTTAAGAAATTAGGTCTATTTGTGATCCATAAAATAAATCCAGCAAAGTGGACAACAGGGTTACAAATTAAAAGGAGAAAAAAGCAAAGTTAACATAGTGATTTCAGCAATAATCTGTAACACTGCACTGTGAAATACTACATAGTGACAATTATTTTCTAGATTACTCATTTCATTTCTTTCTTTGGTGAAATGGTAAAACAAAATCCACATAATTGATGCTGAAGAGCCAATAATACAAAACAAAGTTAATATGCATTAATGTAATAAAATTTTAATAAGCACAGGCATGTTGTCTCTAAAGTACACAATGCTAACCTATGCAGTGGATTCATACAATAAAGAAGATGTTAAGAGACTATTGTCAAAATGTCAGTCTTACACATAAGAAAAAATAAGTGCATTTTGTTGCATGCTGCATGCAAAAGCTAAGGAACTTGTTTATGCCCATTTTTAGTCATTGGGAAACAAATACACAGAATTTTAGAACCTACTTGAAGGAAGAAAAAGTTTTGGCATGCTGGAAGTGCATTTTATATCACAATTGAGCATTACATATCAGAGGAGTTTTTAACCTCTGTGATTTTGTCCACAAAGAAGGTCTGGACACTTTCTGTATCTGCATAATTTGATGGACTCAGGTATTCTGAGCTTAATGATGAATTATTTCAAATGAAACCAAGTGTAAGTTCTATTTAAAAGAGTAATGGTAGGGCTGGGCAGGATTACTTCTGTGAAATGAATTAGAACACTATGAACTGCAATATATCAGTGATAAGTCTAGCATATTTCAGTACTGCTGCTATTGGAGAAATGAGTCTGAATCACTTGAGCATCACAAATCCTAGGCCATATTTTTATTTCCAGTCGTACCCTTTGTGCTGCTTCCAAATACGCAGCTCTAGCTGATTTCAAAGGCAGTAGATGAGAGATAAAGAAAAGTAAGGATTGTTCTACCTCAGCAATTCATGATCCCTCTAAGGCCACTGATTTTGAAAGAATATGGAGACCTTGGTGTCTCAGCAGAATAGAAACAGCTATTCTTTTCTATTCCACTCCCGTGAGGCAGCACAAACATTTATCCAGTTTACCATAGCAAATGATTCTCCATGTCCAGAAAATTACAACACTCTTCCTCTCTTCACTCCAAGGAGTCATAAAACCTAAATTAAACATAACTGTCCAAATAATTATTTTTAGCTATGTTAACAAGTCAACAAGGGAAATAAATGGAGCCATTTGATTTGAATAATTTTATAATATGAAAAATAATAATTTATAACAACACATTGCTTATTAACTTTTAAATTCTTATTTAAAAAATATTTTATGGGCCTAGTGTAGAGCTATATAGTATATTACTAAAATGTATATTCCTCATTCTAAAATCCTTAAAATTTTCTAAGTAATACTTCTTTCATGTTTCTTATGGATGAATCCCATTTCTCCTTTGAAATTATTCTTCATTTCCATTTATATACATTTAAAAGATGTTTAATTATAATATTTTAGTAATATGTTTCAGTGTTCAAATTACTTATAACTTATCTACATAGTTATGCTAATATTTAATGAAATGGATAAATATTTACAGTTGTATAAACTCCATTAATTAAAATATCATTTCATTGAAAAGCAAAAACTAAAAGCTACTGGAAGGAATATACTTTTATGTTAGGAAACTTTAGATATATGTATTAAAAATATCTAATATTTATTGAATACTTACCAGATTTCACTCACTATACTGTTATTATATGCTTTATCTCATTTAATCATTGCACAGCCCTATGAGTTAGCATTATTTTGACCCATTTTAAAAATATTAAAACGAAGAATTACAGATGGTAAGTAAATTGTTCAAGATGGTAGATAAGGAAGACTTGAAGTTTGGATGCATATATCTGAATTGAGAATTCTTTTTTTGACAATGTTTTATTATTATTCTGGGCTTTTCTGATGCTCAGCTGGTAAAGAATCCACCTGCAATGCAGGAGACCTGGGTTCAATCCCTGGGTTGGGAAGATTCCTGGAGAAGGGAAAGACTACCAACTCTGGCCTAGAGATTTCCATGGACTGTATAGTCCATAAGGTGGCAAAGAGCTGGAAACAGTCTCAAAGAGTGGGGATTATTACTCTGGTGATGCAATGTTCTGGGCTAGAAAAATTCTAAGATACGATTTCTAGTTAGATTGGGTTTTAGGATTATGGTTGTTCAATAAGGGCTTGTAAATTGAATGCATAAAATATATACTGTTTTGAAAACATAGAGTCTACTTTGTGTGTCAGCTATGTGTTGAGTGCAAACTAAAATAATTAATTCAAAGCCCTAATAGAAAGGACCACTAAAAAATAGAGCAATACACTTTTTCTGCAAAGGGCCATTTAGTAAATATCTTAAACTTTGGAGGGCCACATAGTTTCTCAAAACTAATTCACTCTGTCATTTTTTAGCCTGGAATTTGCTACAGAAAATCTGTAAATGCATAAGCATTGTTATGGTCCAATGAATCTTTATTAAAAATACTGAAATTTAAATTTCATATCGTGTCAATACATATTATTAATCTTATTATTATTTTCATCAATTTAAATGTAAAAATACAACCTAGCTCATTGGATGAACTTGGCCAGTTAACCAAGTCACTAGCCATACATACCTACTAGGCACTAAAGTTTGCTTGTGTGTGAGTGCTCAGTAGCTTCACTCATGTCCAACTCTTTGTAACCCTATGGACTGTAACCTGCCAGGCTCCTCTATCCATGGGATTCTCCAGGTAAGAATATGAGAGGGTTGTCATGCCTTCCTCCAGGGGATCTTCCCAACCCAGGGATCGAACCAGTGTCTCATGCCTGTCCTGCATTACAGGCAGATTCTTTACCACTGAGACACTGAGGAAGCCCAAACACTTAAGTTTAAGTAACTCAAATTGAAATATACTGTAAGTGTAAAATATACACCAGATTTTAAAAAGACTTAGTATAACTTTTTAAAAAATAATTTTATTTTGAAATAATAAGCTTTGATATGATTACATATATTATTAAAATTAAGATCACCTGTTTTATTTTTCCCTTTTCCTTAACATAAATTCTAGAAATTTTAAAATTATGCATGTGGATCACATTATAATTCTCTATATTACTAAAAAGTTACTTTCAGTTCAGTTGCGCAGTAGAATCCAATTCCCTGCGACCCCATGAACCACAGCATGCCAGACCTCCCTGTCCATCACCAACTCCCAGAGTTCACCCAAACCCATGTCCATTGAGTCAGTGATGCCATGCAACCATCTCATCCTCTGTCGTCCCCTTCTCCTCAGCCCTCAATCTTTTCCTGCATTAGGGTCTTTTCAAATGAGTCAGCTCTTTGAATCAGGTGGCCAAAGTATTGCAGTTTCAGCTTCAACATGAGTCCTTCTAATGAACACACAGGACTGATCTCCTTTCGGATGGATTGGTTGGACTTCTTTGCAGTCCAAAGGACTCTCAAGAGTCTTCTCCAATACCACAGTTCAAAAGCATCAATTCTGTGGTGCTCAGCTTTCTTTATAGTCCAATTCTCACATCCATACATGACCACTGGAAAAACCATAGCCTTGACTAGGAGGACCTTTGTTGGCAAAATAATGTCTCTGGTTTTTAATATGCTGTCCAGGTTGGTCATGACTTTCCTTTCAAGAAGTAAGGGTCTTTTAATTTCATGGCTGCAGTCACCATCTGTAGTGATTTTGGAGCCCCCCAAAATAAAGTCTGACACCGTTTCAACTATTTCCATCTATTTCCCATGAAGTGATAGGACCAGACGCCATGATCTTAGATTTCTGAATGTTGAGCTTTAAGCCAACTTTTTCACTCTCCTCTTTCACTTTCATCAAGAGGCTCTTTAGTTCCTCTCCACTTTCTGCCATAAGAGTGATGTCATCTGCATATCTGAGGTGATTGATATTTCTTCTGGCAATCTTGATTCCAGCTTGTGTTTCTTCCAGTCCAGCATTTCTCATGATGTACTTTGCATATGAGTTAAATCTGTCTCTTATACACATCTAGATGTGTATAAGAGACAGCTTGTACAGTTAGGATGCAAGTTTATAATCCGGCACTGCAAACTCAGCACCTGATAAGGGAGACCTTGATAATCTTGGTAGAATTTACACTCAGTCCTACAAACAACTGTCCATGTGAAGACCCATTCTTCTTCCTTCCTCATTCACTTGTCCATTCATTTATCTGAGCCTGCTTTGTGGCTGATATTGACCTATTTTTTATAATGAATATCAAGTTAATTTCTATCCTCCTTGCTTCACACCATTTCATGCAAATGATCCCTGCCTAAATGCACATTTCAAAGGGGACTCATTTTTATTTGATCCTTCAATCTTAACTTTGCCCTCTAAGCATGCCAGAGATACCTAGAGCCTTGATTTTTAATATAACTGTACCAAAAATTATGGGAAAATGGAATCCAAATGATGGACTAGATTTTTTTTTTATATAATCAGGCAGGAATTAATTTTTCAAAATAATTGTCTAGAGGTGATTCAGTTTCACATCCTCTTTAAATATGTATTTTTCAGTGTTCTATGGCTTGAAGGAATGATTTTAAATTAGTGTATAGAGTAGGCCCTGAATCATAAAATAAAAACGCTAGCAGTGAAGCTCTGTCATCTTCGTTGCAAAACTATTTTGTCTAAATGATATTCTGCCTTCCTGTTAAATCCACTTTCTTCCCCTCTCCTCCACTGTCTAAATAATTTTATCAGTGGAAAGACAGAGGATTGGGACTTCCCTGGTGGTCCAATGGTTAACACTCTGCACTTCCCCTGCAGGGGCCATGGGTTCAATCCCTAGTTGAGGAACTAGGATCTCGCATGCTGTGCAGCATGGGGGGAAAGAAAGATAAGAGGATTGTTTCAATAATTGCCACTCAGAGATGTCCTGGCTGGAGAAATTCTAAGATGGCTCCCATGATCTCCGCCCTGGTGTTAATGCCTGTAGAATTCCATCCCCTGCAGGGGCAGGGGCCCTGTGACTTCCTCCGAGCCAGTAGAATTTGGCAAAGGTGGTGGAACGTCTCTCCCTTAATTAGGTTACATTAAATGGCAATGGTGAAGGGAGTTACTCCTATGATTTTATATATGCACATATAATTTATATAAATGTTTATATTTTATATACATATATAAAACTTCACAGGAATATTTTATATAAAATATGTATATAAAGGTTTTACATGTGTGTGTGAGAGAGAACCCTGTTGCTAGCATGATCTAGAGGAGAGAGATTCTAGCTTGAAGCAAACAGCTCTACCTGTGTGAGCTCTCCATGGTGAATATGAACTCTATAGAGTGCGAATGGTTCTGACCCAGGTCCTTGCACTCTTTCGGCTATAGAAACTGTTAAGAGGCAGGGGCTTCCCTGGTGGCTCAGGCAGTAAAGAATCTGCCTGCAATGCAGGAGACCCGGGTTCAATCCCTGGGTGGGGAAGATTCCCTGGAGAAGGGAAGGGCTACCCACTCCCTTGTCTGGAGAATGGTCGAAAAGAGTCAGGCACAACTGAAGCGACTTAGCATGTGCAAGAGGCCAGATGAGAAATTCAGGAAGGCCTTATGCTGTAGCACAAGACAGGGAGAACTAGTAACAGGGACCCCGCTGGCCCTGGCAGAAGGCAGGCTGGTCCCTTAACTAGGGTTAAGAGGGCGGAGCAGGTCAGTGCGGGGGGGCCATAGGCGTGGCTTAGGTGGCCCCACCCTTGCTGGTGCTGTGTGCAGGCACGTGTAGGACCCTGCTTTTGCTTCTGCCATTTCAGAAGTGGGGGTTGATTGGTGGCCTTTTTGTATCTTGTTGTACATAATTTGCCCCAGTGGACAGAGGTATGGTTATTTTTAGCCCCTTTCAGTTCAGTTGCTCAGTCGTGTCCGACTCTTTGCGACCCCATGAATCGCAGCACGCCAGGCCTCCCTGTTCATCACCAACTCCTGGAGTTCACTTAAACTCACGTCCATCGAGTCCGTGATGCCATCCAGCCATCTCATCCTCGGTCGACCTCTTCTCCTCCTGCCCCTAATCCCTCCCAGCATCAGAGTCTTTTCCAATGAGTCAACTCTTCGTATCAGGTGGCCGAAGTACTGGAGTTTAGGCTTCAGCATCATTCCTTCCAAAGAAATCTCAGGACTAATCTCCTTTAGAAAGGACTGCTTGGATCTCCTTGCAGTCCAAGGGACTCTCAAGAGTCTTCTCCAACACCACAGTTCAAAAGCATCAATTCTTTGGCGCTCAGTTTTCTTCACAGTCTAACTCTCACATCCATATATGACCACTTTGACTAGACAGACCTTTGTTGGCAAAGTAATGTATCTGCTTTTGAATATGCTCTCTAGGTTGGTCATAATTTTCCTTCCAAGGAGTAAGCGTGTTTTAATTTCATGGCTGCAATCACCATCTGCAGTGCTTTTGGAGCCCCAAAAAATAAAGTCTGACACTGTTTCCATGGTTTCCCCATCTATTTCCCATGAAGTGATGGGACCAGATGCATGATCTTCGTTTTCTGAATGTTGAGCTTTAAGGTAACTTTTCCATTCTCCTCTTTCACTTTCATCAAGAGGCTCTTTAGTTCCTCTTCACTTTCTGCCATAAAGGTGGTGTCAGCTGCATTTTTGAGGTTATTGATATTTCTCCTGGCAATCTTGATTCTGGCTTGTGTTTCTTCCAGTCCAGCATTTCTCATGATGTACTCTGCATATGAGTTAAATAAGCAGGGTGACAATACACAGGCTTGATGTACTTCTTTTCCTATTTGGAACCAGCCTGTTGTTCCATGTCCAGTTCTAACTGTTGCTTCCTGCCCTGCATANAAGCCAACTTTTTCACTCTCCTCTTTCACTTTCATCAAGAGGCTTTTTAGTTCCTCTTCACTTTCTGCCATAGGGTGGTGTCATCTGCATATCTGAGGTTATTGATATTTCTCCCGGCAATCTTGATTCCAGCTTAGGCTTCTTCCAGCCCAGCATTTCTCATGATGTACTCTGCATATAAGTTAAATAAGCAGGGTGACAATATACAGCCTTGATGTACTCCTTTTCCTATTTGGAACCAGTCTGTTCCATGTCCAGTTCTAACTGTTGCTTCCTGACTTGCATATGGGTTTCTCAAGAGGCAGGTCAGGTGGTCTGGTATTCCCATCTCTTTCAGAATTTTCCACAGTTTATTGTGATTCACACAGTCAAAGGCTTTGGCATAGTCAATAAAGCAGAAATAGATGTTTTTCTGGAACTCTCTTGCTTTTTCCATGATCCAGCGGATGTTGGCTATTTGATCTCTGGTTCCTCTGCCTTTTCTAAAACCACCTTGGACATCTGGAAGTTCCCGTATTGCTGAAGCCTGGCTTGGAGAATTTTGAGCATTAGTTTACTGGCGTGTGAAATGAGTGCAATTGTGCGGTAGTTTGAGCATTCTTTGGTGTTGCCTTTCTTTGGGATTGGAATGAAAACTGACCTTTTCCAGTCCTGTGGCCACTGCTGAGTTTTCCAAATTTGCTGGCATATTGAGTGCAGCACTTTCACAGCATCTTCTTTCAGGATTTGAAATAGTTCAACTGGAATTCCATCACCTCTGCTGGCTTTGTTGAGCTATATCACTCTATTATTTCCAGGTACACAACACAGTTATTTGATATTTCTTTTTCATGTAGCTGTCCAGTTTACCCAGCACCATTTGTCAAAAAAGGTTTTCTTTTCCCCATTGTATATTCTTGCCTCCTTTGTCATAAAGTAGTTTACTGTGTGTTTGTAGGTTTATTTCTGGGCTCTCTATTCTGTTCCATTGATCTGTGTGCCAGTTTTGTGCCAGTACCATATGGTTTTGATTACTGCAGCTTAATGGTATGAAATCAGGGAGCATAGTAACTCAAACTTTGTTCTTTTTCAAGATCATTTTGGCTATTTGGGGTTTTTTGTGTTTCCATACACATTTTAGAATTATTTGTTCCACTTCTGTGAAAAATGCCATGCTGTTCTGACAGGAATTGTATGAAATTTGTAGGTTGCCCAAGGTAGTATGGTCATTTTAACAACAGTAAGTCTTTTAATACATGAGCATGGCATATCCTTCCGTTTGTGTCATCTTCAGTTTTATCAGTGTCTTATAGTTTTCCAAGTACAGATCTTTTACCTCTGTGGTTAGATTTATTCCCAGAGATGTTATTCTTTTTGATGCTATTATAAATGGGATTGTTTGATTAATTTCTCTCTCTGATAGTTCATTACTAGTGTACAGAAATGCAACAGGTTTCTATATTTTAATTTTGTACCCTGCAACTTTACTGAATTCTTATATTAGTTCTCACGTTTTTGATGCATTTTTACAGAAGGAAACAGCACCCACTCCGGTATTCTTGCCTAGAGTATGCCGTGGACAGAGGAGCCTGGTGGGCTGCTGTCCATAGGGTCGCACCGAGTTGGACACGACTGAAGCAACTTAGCAGCAGCAGCAGTAGCAGCATAGATATTACCATGTAATCAGCAAACAGTGACAGTTTTACATCTTTCTTTCCAATTTGAATTCCCTTTATTTCTTTTTTTGTCCACAGTGCCATGGCTAGGACTTCCGATACTGCATTCGATAAAAGTGATGAGAGTGGGCATCTTTTGTCTTGTTCCTATTCTTAGACAAAATGATTTCAGCTTTTCACCATTGAGTGATGCTAGCTGTAGGTTCTTCATGGCCGTGCCTGCTACACATACACCACCTAGCTGAGTGTGCAGGTATGCTCAGTCGTGTTCAACTCTTGGGATCCTATGGACTATAGCCTGCCAGGCTTCTCTAGCCATGGAATTTTCCAGACAGTAATACTGGAGTGGGTTCCCATTTCCTTCCCCAGGGAATCTCTGTGACCCAGGGATCGAACTTGCATCTCTTGTGTCTTCTCCACTGGCAGGCGGATCTTTACCTCTGAGCCACCAGAGAAGCTCCAGTCTCATCATACGTGGCTGTTGTTATGTTAAGGTTTGCTCCCTCTCGATCCACTTTCTCGAGAGTTTTTATCGTAAATGGATATTGAACTTTGTCAAAAACTTTTTCTGCATCTATTGAGATGATCATGTGGTTTTTATGCTTCAATTTGTTAATGTGGTGTATCACACTGATTGATTTGCAGATATTGAAATATCCTTGCATCCCTGGAATAACGCCATCTTGATTTCATCACTTAAAATATATCATGCCGCGCCCTGTGGCCTGCAAAGTTCTCTTGTATGTAACTAGTTGCTTTTTCCTTGCTGCTTGTAATATTCTCTCTTTATCTTTAATTTTTACTGTTTTGTTTACAACGTGTCTTAGTGTGGACCTCTCTGATTTGATCTTGTTGGGATGTTTTTGCTTACTGGATCTGGATTTCTGTTTCTTGTCCAAGGCTATAGAAAGTTTCAGCTATTATTATTATTCTTTAGTTTTTTTAAATATGCCCTTGTTGGTTATCTATTTTAAAGAGAGCAATGTATACCTATCAATCTCAAACTAACTATTCCTCCTCTTCCACCTTCCTCCCTTGGTAACTATAAGTTTCTTCTCTAAGTCTGTGAGTCTCTTTCTGTTTTGTAAATAAGTTCATTTGTATCAGTTTTTTTTTTTTTTTGATTGAGTCTATAAGCGATATCATATGATATTTGTCTTTGACTTACTTCGCTTAGTATGATAATCTCCAGGTCCATCCATGTTGCTGCAAATGCATTATTCCATTCTTTTTATGGCTGAGTAATCTTCCTTTGTATATATCTTCTTTCTCCTTTCATTTGTTGATGGTTGCTTCCGTATCTTGACTTTTGTAAACAGTGTTTTAGTGAACACTGCAGTGCATGTATACTTTTGAACCACATTTTTCTCTGCCCAGGATTGCTGGAACATATTATAGATCTTCTGCCCGTTTTTTTATTTTTATTTTTCCATATTGAGCTACATGAGCTGTTTGTAAATTTCAACTATTATTTTTCCAAATAACTTTTTCTACCCTTTTTCTCTCTCTTCTCATTCTGGCACTGCTTAATGTGAGTACTGGACTTCTCTGGTAGCTCAGAGGTAAAGAATCTGCCTGCAGTGTAGGAGACCTAAGAGGTGCGGGTTTGATCCCTGGGTCGGGAAGATCCCCTAGAGGATGGCATGGCAACCCCCTCCAGTATTCTTTTTTTTTTTTTTTAGCTTCCATTGCCCCTCCAGTATTCTTGCTTGGAAAATCCCATGGACAGAGGAGCCTGGGGGTTTATCATCCATAACGTAGCAAAGAGTCAGACACAACTGAAGTGACTGAGCCCAATGTGAATGTTAGATACTTGATGTTGTCCCAAGGGTCTCTTAAACTATCCTTCGTTTTTTTTAAATTTTTTCTTTCTCTTCAGCTTGGGTGATTTCCACTACTCTGTCTTCCAGTTAGCTGATCCCTTCCCTTGTATCATCTAATCATCAACTGTTATTTTTCTCTAGTGTACCTTTTATATCAGTTGTTGTATTCTTCACCTCTCTTTGGTTCTTCAGATTTTCTAGCTCACTGTTAAAATTCCTATTGTTTCATCCATTCTTAAGTTCCTTGAGTGTCTTTATGATCATTACCTGAACTCTTCATTGGATAAATTTCTTTCTTCACTTCGCTTAGCTTTTCTTGTTTAGTTTTATCTTGTTTTTCTATTTTGAAACTATTCCTCTGTCACCTGATTTTTCCATTTCTTTGTTTGTGTTACTCCGTATTGTGGAGTTTGGCTATATTTTCTGATCTTGGAGAAGTAGCCATAAGTAGTAGGCATCCTATGCATCCCAGCATAACACTCCTCTCTGATCACCAGAGCGCTAGTGGTGCCCCCTGTATGGACTGCATGAGCCCTTCTGTTGTGTTAGAGCCAGCCAGCTTACTGGATTACTGTTAGAGCAGTGGGTACACTGCTAGGTGTGGCTGGCCCTCAAATCAGTTGTTTGCCAGGCCCTGCCTAGTGCATAGACTGCTGGCCACTGGTAGGAGGGGCCAAGTGCCAGCATGGCTGGCTATGGGGCCCAGGTCATCCCAGGGCTGCTGCCCACCTGCTGGTTGGTGAGACCAGGTCCTAACCCAGCTGACTGAAGTGGACCAGGAGGTCATGGAGCTAGTGCTCTGCACTGGTGGAAACTGACTTGGCTTTTAAAAGGTGAATGCAAAACCTCACGTGTTCTACTGGTGGGCTAGGACTAGCTCTAGGACCCCCTAATGCTGAGTCAAGTCCTGTGGTAGCTAGCTGCAAGCCAAGAGGTTCTGGAGCTAGTCTGGACTTGCCAATGGGCGGGGCCAGGTCCTGGTGGTCCCAGTGCTGGTGTCAGTAGGCAGGGTCAAGTCCTGGGAATACTGGGGACTAAGCAGGGGCCTAGCTATGGCTGCTACGGGTCTGCTAGTGGGTTAGGCTATGGCCCTGCCTTGCTGGTTGCTTGGCCTGGGTCATCACAGGAATGGTGCCAGCAGGCCTTTGGGTGAGGCCGGGTTAGTGGGAGGATTTCAAAATGATGCTTTTTAGCATCTTCCTGGCAGACTGAAGTCCCACAAATGGCTGTTGTCAACATCTGCATCCCCAGGGTGAGCGTTAGTTGCCTCCTTCCTCACCAGGCAACTTTTTAAGATTAGCAAGGGGTCTGACCCATCTTCTTTCATATGACAACCTCTGCTCTGGGTCTTGGAGCATGTGAGATTTTGTGAGACTCTCCGCTTAAGAGCAGAGTCTGTGTTTTCTGCAGCCCTCTGGGTTTCCCAAATCCAAGTCTCTCTGGCCTTCAAAGCTGGAAGGGTCCTCTCCAAAGCATGGGGTCCTCTTCCCCACGCAGGAGCCCCAGTCTGGGGAGCCCAGTGTGGGACTTGGGCCCCTCACCTTGGCAGAATCCCAGCAATTACGATTATCATACTCTTTTTTGATCAAACAGGTATGGGTTTCAACTCTACTGTGTCTCCACCCTTCCTCCCATTCCTGTTGGGTTCTTTTTTCTTCTTCTTCTTTTTTTTTTTTTTGCTGCACTTCATGGTATGTGAGATCTTAATTCCCTGACCAAGGATCAAACCCATGCCCCCTGCAGTGGAAGCACAGAGTTTTAACCACTGCACCAGCAGGAAATCCCCTTGTGGTTCCTTCTTTATTTCTTCAGTTGTAAAAGATCATTTCTGCTAGTATTCAGGTCACTTTCATTGATAGTTTCTCTGTAAATAATTGTGAGTTTGGTGTGTCCATGAGAGGAGGTGAGTTCAGAGTCTTCCCGCTCCACCATGTTGGCCACCTTCAAGAGATTTAGGAGATTGTTGAAGAGGTCTGTAGGAGATTTTTCTATCTGTTCAGTTTTTTTTTTTTAAGTCATAAAAGATAGTTTAATGAACTAAACTATTTGAATTATTGCACACTGAAAGGGTGCTACTGATGAAGAAAAATGACTTTACCTCTAGGGGATCCTGAGTATGTAGCAACAATACAACTTAATTATGCCCTTAAGCTTGTGTTTCAAATAGCAGAAGAGCTTGTGCTCAGAAGGTACTCATAGTATCTTCTGTCTTCACATGTGCTCTGTCACTTAACTGTCACAAGACCCAATTGAAATTAATAGAATTTTGGTCCACAAATCTTCATTATACCAGTCCACCCATACAGGAGAATTTCTCTAAAATATACAAATTGTAGCCAGATCTTGGAAGAAGTTAGGTTTTTCAAACTCTGAAGATAAAGTTTGCTTGGTTTTTATTTGTTTGTTTGTTTGATTTTTTATTTAGGTCAGTAGTCAGAAAATATTTGTTGGCAAAATAAAAGAAGAAAATGAATTAATGTGGGGTGTGGACATAAATTCATAATGTCCTACGTTTTTAATCTAGATGAAGGACTCTTACCATACTTCTTTTGAAAAACTTCATAGTGTCGCGTATTGATCATAACATGCTCACAGATTCGCAACTTCTTAATTATTTCATTTTTATTTATTTTATTTCAGAAGTTCTTGAAGAGACGGTCAAGTCAACAGCGAATCAGCTTGCTCTTGGGCAGCACCAGAGCCATGAGCAGTAATGCAGCAGAGCTCACCACTGGTTTCATCGCTTCCCTTGTAGCCATCCTTTTATTCGGCTCAAACTTTGTACCGCTTAAAAAATATGAGACTGGCGATGGTAATTCTGTTTTCTTCATCGTTAACCTTAGGTTAATTTTAAATGTGAAGTTCACAGCTTAGCTCTTCTTTAAATGATGAGTGTAAAAATGAATTTTGCTGTTCCGGGTGCCAAGTGAATAGAGCTTAAAGCAGTTGATAATGCCCATGCCAGGTTATCTAAGTGCTAGTCAGTACAGGATAACTTTTATATTCTGTTTCATGGTAAAGCTAGGATGAAGGAAGCTTTTTAGCCATACCTGCTGTGTTTATGGGCTTCCCTGGTGGCTCAGCGGTAAAGAATCCTCCTGCCAAGGAAGGGGACGCAGATTCGACCCCTGGTCCGAGAAAATCCACTGAAGAAGGAAATGGCAACCCACTGCAGTCTTCTTGCCTGGAGAATCCTGTGGACAGAGGAGCTGAACAACTACAGCAACAAAAGCTATGTTTACAAAGGAAGAAAGTTAGTCAGTTCTGTAATAATACTTGCTTTTTAAAACCCAACACACATGATATAAAAGGAAGCAGTTTAATCATAACACAAATTTTGTGCTTGCTCATACACAATTTTGACTGACATACCTTATGTGAGCATAGAAAACTGCACCCAGATGGATAAAGGTGCATAGCAATGCCCAAAATGTGCTCACACCCTCTGCCCCAAACCACCACACCCATCCACATCTGGTGTTCAAACCCTCCCAACCTTTGCAAATAATTCATGGGCTGCAACACTTTTGACACTCATTTGCTTAAGTAAACTTCATGTCTTTTACGAGGTAAAGTGCCATATTTATTACAGAATTTGCGAATTTCTTAATCACTTAACCAATATAAAGCTGTACTACCATTTCTTGTTAGGCTTTCTTTTTTAAAAAGTAATTTTATCTATTTATTTTTGACAGCACTGGGTCTTTGCTGCTGGGTGAGTTTTTCTATAGTTGGAGCAGCGGGGGCTACTCCTTGCTGCAGTACGAGCGCGTCTCAATGCAGTGTTCTCCTTTTGCAGAGCACAGGTTCCAGGGTGTGTAGGCTTCAGTAGCTTCAGCTCTTGGGCTCTAGGGTGCAGTCTCAATACTTGTGGCTGCTGCTGCTGCTGAGTCACTTCAGTCGTGTCTGACTCTGTGCGACCCCATAGACGGCGGCCCAGCAGGCTCCCACGTCCCTGCAATTCTCCAAGCAAGAACACTGGAGCGTGTTGCCATTTCCTTCTCCAATGCATGAAAGCGAAAAGTGAAACTGAAGTAGCTCAGTCGTGTCCGACTCGTAGCAACCCCATGGACTGCAGCCTACCAGGCTGCTCCATTCATGGGATTTTCCAGGCAAGAGTACTGGAGTGGGTTGCCATTGCCTTCTCCACAATAGTTGTGGAACATGGGCTAAATTGCTCCAAAGCATGTGGGGTCTTCCTGGACCAAGGATCACACCTGTGTCTCTTGCATTGGCAGGCAGATTCTTTAGCACTGAACCATCAGGGAAGCCCTCCTATCTTCTTTAATACCTTTTTTTATGAAGTTTTCAAGTGTTGTGTCCTTAGTCACATTTCTCCCATGGGCTCTGTGGATTTTATCACATTATTTTACCTAGTGCAGTGATTTTTGAAACATATGTGTCACATTATCATAAAATTGACTGTAATGTGAATTCAAGGAAGGAGAAGTAATAGTTGTTTTTATCCACTTGCTTTTCTATTAAAGCCAAGAAAAGGAATTGGGGATGTTATGGTAAAAGTCTAGTGAGAAGCATTGTGTTATCACCCCAATTTCTTATGTCTTTATACTACCTGGACAATAGAGTTGCAGAGCGTTTCCTTCCATAGCCTTTCTTCTTTTTCCCACTGGAGTCAGAACAGTAATGAAAAATACTAAAAGAACAAAAACGATGCTAAAGGGTAGAGGACCTGGCTTTCAAGGTTTTACAAGAACCATATGATCCCGGGAAGCCTGATCAGCTCATTTGTTCTGTTCTCATTTGTAAAATGAAGTACTTGTAAAATGAAGTTCCCTTTCATCTCTGTGTTCCTAATTTTAGAGGTTAACAGATGTTTTTTTCTGCTCCACCATGAGATTGAGTAGAAATAAGCAAAAATCTTCCAGTAGAGTCTAAAGTGCTATAAATACCATTGAGTTATAACAACCTTAGTATTTCTTCCAAGGTTGATGTTTCTGTGTCCTTTTAATACCTGAACCTTCTTTCTGAGCCTCAGAAAGGTACAGATATACCCCATTTCACCACATGACCTTCCAGTAATGGGCAGATAGCGGCCAAGAGCATAGGAAGGGGAGTAGAAAGGCTAATTCTCAGGTATGGAATGTCTGCCTCATCACAGACACTCGACTCCAAGTGCATGGATCCTACATGTGGCCATAAAGGACTTTATGTTTATCTCAGAGTGACTCATATGATCTCCAAAGGTTCAGATTACTATTGTGCTATTCAGAAATTCTTAATGCCATTCTCTTGGTCAGGAATGGCACAAAGTATGACATCTGGGTAAAAATATATTGACTTGGTCTTGCCCTTACTCTTTGGCAGAAAATTCTTGATCCCTGTTAAGCAGGAATGTACAATGTAGAACTAGCTTTGGAGCCAAGTAAGGAATTCTTGTTTTACAAACTGTTAGCTATTTGGACAAATTGCTTCATCTCAGATTTGTTTTCTCTGTCTTTGAACTAGGGTTAATTATGATGCGTAGTAGTTACAGGTGTTATAATAGAGGTGTAAAGCATCTGGAATATAGGTATTCAATAAATTGTGACTGTTATTATAACATCTCATTGATATTCCTAAGCACTAGTTTTCTTATATCAGGTTGACCCGCTGACACTGATTTTTTTATTTCTAGGAATGTTTCTCCAGTGGGTACTTTGTGCTGCCATATGGTTGGTTGCTTTGGTGGTAAATCTGATATTACATTGCCCTAAATTTTGGCCTTTTGCAATGGTTGGGGGCTGCATTTGGGCAACAGGTAATGTACGATATAACATCCTTTAATCATTTGATACTATGATCATAATAGAAGGAAATGATGATTATATACTAGAAATTAATGATTTTGTTTATTTCATTTATATGCTCCATAAATGTTTTTGGTTCATATTTTTGACTCAGATATTTTTCCTGACTCTTTCCTTTTAATGATTTCTTTCTTGTTCCTGCTAGAAAATTATTATAGCAAAATTATTATATTTATATTGCTATATAAAATTATTATAGGAAAAAATGTTTCACTTGCTATTTGTTCAAGCATAAGTGTTCTGCCCTTTCTCTAGCATGTTTATCAGAAAATACTTATTAAATAATCCTCTCTACTAATAGCATTTCTAGGACTTGTGCTTAGAAGTAGACAAACACAAACACAGTATCATTTCAAAAGCACTGGTAGAAAAACAAAGACAAACAAAAATCTTCCTTCTGTTGCCTTATCACTTATACTAGAATTTATGCCTTTGCTTGGCCTATCAGGAATATTTTTTGTCTATTAATATAACCCCAGGAGAGTTTTCTTTTCTTTAACAAAGAAGATCAAGGATCTCTAGAGGTAATTTAATTAAAAGCAAATAGATATTTAAATGTTAAAAATTTATTGGGCTCCTACTTAATTTGAATCTCTGCAGAATTAAGTGATTTAGTGAAGATGATGAGTTGGAGGACAAGAGTTAAATTTGCACTAGAGTTGTAATTATTATACCCCATGGAAGTTTAGTACGATTGTGATCATCATTTTGAATAGGAGAGGGGAACAGAGAGACCAATCATTCACCCTGCAGATCTTAGCAACCACTGCAGTATTTATATTCAAACGGCTGTTCACCCTAGGAGTCGGTTGCTGTTGTTCAGTCCTTCAGTTGTGTCTGACTGTTTGCAACCCCATGGACTGCAGCATGCCAGGCTTCCCTGTCCTTCACCATCTCCTGTAGTTTATTCAAACTCATGTCCATTGAGTTGGTGATACCATCCAACCTTCTCATCCTCTGTCGTCCCCTTCTCCTCCTGCCTTCAGTCTATCCCAGCATCAGGGTCTTTTCTAATGAGTCAGGCTCTTAGCATCAGGTGGCCAAAGTATTGGAGCTTCAGTATCAGTCCTTCCAATGACTATTCAGAATTGCTTTCCTTTAGGATGGACTGGTTTGATCTCCTTGCAGTCCAGGGAACTGTTAAGGGTCTTCTCCAATACCACAGTTCAAAAGCATCAGTCCTTCAGCCCTCAGGCTTCTTTATGGTCCAAGGAGTTGGTGGGAAAAGTTTAATTTGAGAACGGCTGCAGCCTGGGATGATGTAGGTCATAGTATTGTTCTTTGGTTGGTAAGTTGTGTCTGACTCTTTGGGACCTCATGAACTGCAGCCCGCCAGGCTCCTGTGTCCTCCACTATCTCCTGGAGTTTGCTCAGATTCATGTCTGTTGATGCAGTGATGCTATCTAACCATGGCACAGTGTAGGGCACAGTAGCTGACTGGATATGGTTAGTAGAGGAAGAGGAAGAGTTAACAGTGATGTAGAGATTTTATTGTAGGTGATTAGGAGAGTGAGAGTATCATTGACACGGATAAGGAGAAAAGGAAAAAGAACATGGGTGAAAGGGAAAATGATGACTTCAGCTTGGAACCTTTTTAGTTTAAAGTTCCTAATATTCCCACAATGGGGGACATCTGGTTGGTAATCTCTTATTGGCACTAAAGCTCTGGAGAAGGTCCAGGCTAGTGCTGGAAGCATGTGTCTCTAGCTGATAGCTGAAATCATGAAACTAGTCAAGTGCCCAAAGAATATAGCAAGAGGAGGAGTGTATTTTAGGGGTAATTTTTAGAGGGTACCTCTATCCAGATGGTATGATGAGAAAGAACAGCCAAAGAATGAGAGGAACAGCAGGGAAGCTGCTGATGAAGGCATCTTGAAAACCAAGAGAGAAAACCTTTCAAGAGGATATTGACTGAGTCAGATAGCAGATCAGGAACTGGGAAAAAAAATGACCGTGAACTTGGTCCTGAGTAACCCTCAAGAGCCCAAAGCACTGGGTGGGCAATCCAAAAGACAAGTAAATGAGCATGAGAGAGCAAAGTCTGGGGCCATATTGAGCCAAGGACATCTGCTAATGATTGGTCTAGTTCCAGTCTAAGAGGATGGTCACCATTATTTTTGTCATTGACTAACTTCTGCAAAAAAGTCATAATGGAGACCTACACTAAAGATGAAGAACATTGGTGCAGTTAAGCAAAGAGCTAATTTAACATTTGCTTTCTAGGATTTTGCCCTAAGCCTGGCTCTTTAGCAATCATAATCATGAGGTTAATGCCAAACATTGGTCGTTTTATTCTTAAAATGAGGAATTAGGCTTTACTAAGTTTATCCAAATCCCATAAGCTTCATCTGAAGTTAAAACTAATTTAATTTATAAATAGATTTTCTGTATTGAAAAATAACACCTTTCTTCTGTATATTTCATCTACAGGTAACATAGCTGTTGTCCCAATTATCAAAACCATTGGTTTGGGCCTTGGAATCTTAATCTGGGGATCATTTAATGCCTTAACTGGATGGGCAAGCTCAAGGTAACACAAAACAGGGTGTTTTCAACTCAGATCCTCTTCACTCACATTTTGTGTAAGGCAAATGCTGATTCCTGCCCTCACAAAGGTCACTTCTTGTAAGACATACACGTAACATGTGCTACGTTGAATTGTTTGCTTTAATTCTAGAGAAGTGATCTAACACGCCAATCGAGATAAATAATTTTCTTTAGAGAATGAAATAGGGAGAGAGAAAGGGCATTGATATTTATTTTCATTTTCTGTGTGTAACTGTTTTGTTTCACGTGTTATACACATCATTATTCTAATCATATTTTCACAAACAAATGAGGTACGTGCTGTCTTAGAAGATAACTGACACACAAAAAGATGAGTGACTTGTTGATGGTCACAGAGCTGATGAGCCGAGTTCAAACTCAGGTCTAGTAGTTCTAGAGCCTGTCTTCCCTGTAGGGTCTGAGCCAGGGTCAGCAAATCATTGCTCAGCTTCTACTTTGTAAATAAAATATTATTGGCACACAGCCAAGCACATCCATTTTAGGAACATGTACAGCATGGCTGTTTTTACCCCATAAAGGCAGGGGTGAGCAGTTAGCAGAAGCCATCCAGTCCACAAAACCTAAAATATCTACTCTCTTGCCCTTTATGGGAAAGTTAGCCAACCCCTCAGCTCTAGAGTTGAGCTGTCAGATGAGGTTGCCACAAAACACATGGCTGTGTATATTTAAATTCATTAAAATGTGATAATATGAAGCATTCAGGTCCTCAGTGGTACTGGCCCCATCTCAAGTGCTCCATCACTGTATCTGGTTAGAAGCTGCCCTGTGCAACCATGGAACAGCCACGGAACATTAGAGAAGTCCTGTCTGACTGCACCACCCTCTGTCAGCATTAAGATGAACATTCCAGTTGAGTTTGGGATGATAAATAGAAGGAGGACTTTATTCTAACCTTACTCTTCCAGCTCCTCTTCCTACTCAAAGCACTACAGCAACCTCAGTTATAATGAAACAAACTAACCTCCAAGACATTCTCTCCCGTCCTTTCTCTACCCCCAGGTCTGCTGTCTTCTTCTTCTTGTCTCCATTTTTCTCATCCTCAGATGCTTCACAGTGATTATTGGTAATGGTCACTGCAAGATCAAGGGATTAAACACAGAATTTAAAGCAATGCCAGAGAGTAGAGATCTTTAACCAAATAGTCACTGAAGTTGACTTTCAATTCTGTACAAAATTGCAGTCAATTTATCAGCATTCAGTTAGCCACTTAACCTATTTTTTCTTCTTTATTTCTTAGTCTTAGCGTGAAAGGGAGTTTTCTTTTAGACAAGTACTTTTACATATACTGACTCATTTAATCTTCATAAGAAACCTGTATGTTAGGTATAAATATAGATATAATTATCCCCATTTTAAACATGTGAAGTTGAGACATGATAAAGGTAGTTAACTTATCCAAGTCACAGTTAATAAATCATGGACCTAGGGTTTGAATCAGGAATCTGACCTTGAGTCCCTGGCCTTAAGCAGCGTGATGCACACATATTTAAAAATATCTGCTTTTTTACAATTTCTTTATTTATTTTATTGGACTATAGTTGTTTCATAATGTTGTGTTAGTTTCTGCTGTACAGACAAGTGAATCAGTTATACATACACATACATCCACTTTTTTTTAGATCATTTTCCCATATAGGTCATTATAAAGCATTGAGTAGGGTTCCCTGTGCTGTATACAGTAGGTTCTCATTAGTTACCTGTGTTATACCTAGTAGTTATATATATGTCAGTCCCAGTCTCCCAATTCATCCCACCCCATCCTCTGTCGTCCCCTTCTCCTCCTGCCTTCAGTCTATCCCAGCATCAGGGTCTTTTCTAATGAGTCAGGCTCTTAGCATCAGGTGGCCAAAGTATTGGAGCTTCAGTATCAGTCCTTCCAATGACTATTCAGAATTGCTTTCCTTTAGGATGGACTGGTTTGATCTCCTTGCAGTCCAGGGAACTGTTAAGGGTCTTCTCCAATACCACAGTTCAAAAGCATCAGTCCTTCAGCCCTCAGGCTTCTTTATGGTCCAAGGAGTTGGTGGGAAAAGTTTAATTTGAGAACGGCTGCAGCCTGGGATGATGTAGGTCATAGTATTGTTCTTTGGTTGGTAAGTTGTGTCTGACTCTTTGGGACCTCATGAACTGCAGCCCGCCAGGCTCCTGTGTCCTCCACTATCTCCTGGAGTTTGCTCAGATTCATGTCTGTTGATGCAGTGATGCTATCTAACCATGGCACAGTGTAGGGCACAGTAGCTGACTGGATATGGTTAGTAGAGGAAGAGGAAGAGTTAACAGTGATGTAGAGATCTTATTGTAGGTGATTAGGAGAGTGAGAGTATCATTGACACGGATAAGGAGAAAAGGAAAAAGAACATGGGTGAAAGGGAAAATGATGACTTCAGCTTGGAACCTTTTTAGTTTAAAGTTCCTAATATTCCCACAATGGGGGACATCTGGTTGGTAATCTCTTATTGGCACTAAAGCTCTGGAGAAGGTCCAGGCTAGTGCTGGAAGCATGTGTCTCTAGCTGATAGCTGAAATCATGAAACTAGTCAAGTGCCCAAAGAATATAGATCCTGTGTCCTCCACTATCTCCTGGAGTTTGCTCAGATTCATGTCTGTTGATGCAGTGATGCTGTCTAACCATGGCACAGTGTAGGGCACAGTAGCTGACTGGATATGGTTAGTAGAGGAAGAGGAAGAGTTAACAGTGATGTAGAGATCTTATTGTAGGTGATTAGGAGAGTGAGAGTATCATTGACACGGATAAGGAGAAAAGGAAAAAGAACATGGGTGAAAGGGAAAATGATGACTTCAGCTTGGAACCTTTTTAGTTTAAAGTTCCTAATATTCCCACAATGGGGGACATCTGGTTGGTAATCTCTTATTGGCACTAAAGCTCTGGAGAAGGTCCAGGCTAGTGCTGGAAGCATGTGTCTCTAGCTGATAGCTGAAATCATGAAACTAGTCAAGTGCCCAAAGAATATAGTAAGAGGAGGAGTGTATTTTAGGGGTAATTTTTAGAGGGTACCTCTTTCCAGATGGTATGATGAGAAAGAACAGCCAAAGAATGAGAGGAACAGCAGGGAAGCTGCTGATGAAGGCATCTTGAAAACCAAGAGAGAAAACCTTTCAAGAGGATATTGATTGAGTCAGATAGCAGATCAGGAACTGGGAAAAAAAATGACCGTGAACTTGGTCCTGAGTAACCCTCAAGAGCCCAAAGCACTGGGTGGGCAATCCAAAAGACAAGTAAATGAGCATGAGAGAGCAAAGTCTGGGGCCATATTGAGCCAAGGACATCTGCTAATGATTGGTCTAGTTCCAGTCTAAGAGGATGGTCACCATTATTTTTGTCATTGACTAACTTCTGCAAAAAAGTCATAATGGAGACCTACACTAAAGATGAAGAACATTGGTGCAGTTAAGCAAAGAGCTAATTTAACATTTGCTTTCTAGGATTTTGCCCTAAGCCTGGCTCTTTAGCAATCATAATCATGAGGTTAATGCCAAACATTGGTCGTTTTATTCTTAAAATGAGGAATTAGGCTTTACTAAGTTTATCCAAATCCCATAAGCTTCATCTGAAGTTAAAACTAATTTAATTTATAAATAGATTTTCTGTATTGAAAAATAACACCTTTCTTCTGTATATTTCATCTACAGGTAACATAGCTGTTGTCCCAATTATCAAAACCATTGGTTTGGGCCTTGGAATCTTAATCTGGGGATCATTTAATGCCTTAACTGGATGGGCAAGCTCAAGGTAACACAAAACAGGGTGTTTTCAACTCAGATCCTCTTCACTCACATTTTGTGTAAGGCAAATGCTGATTCCTGCCCTCACAAAGGTCACTTCTTGTAAGACATACACGTAACATGTGCTACGTTGAATTGTTTGCTTTAATTCTAGAGAAGTGATCTAACACGCCAATCGAGATAAATAATTTTCTTTAGAGAATGAAATAGGGAGAGAGAAAGGGCATTGATATTTATTTTCATTTTCTGTGTGTAACTGTTTTGTTTCACGTGTTATACACATCATTATTCTAATCATATTTTCACAAACAAATGAGGTACGTGCTGTCTTAGAAGATAACTGACACACAAAAAGATGAGTGACTTGTTGATGGTCACAGAGCTGATGAGCCGAGTTCAAACTCAGGTCTAGTAGTTCTAGAGCCTGTCTTCCCTGTAGGGTCTGAGCCAGGGTCAGCAAATCATTGCTCAGCTTCTACTTTGTAAATAAAATATTATTGGCACACAGCCAAGCACATCCATTTTAGGAACATGTACAGCATGGCTGTTTTTACCCCATAAAGGCAGGGGTGAGCAGTTAGCAGAAGCCATCCAGTCCACAAAACCTAAAATATCTACTCTCTTGCCCTTTATGGGAAAGTTAGCCAACCCCTCAGCTCTAGAGTTGAGCTGTCAGATGAGGTTGCCACAAAACACGTGGCTGTGTATATTTAAATTCATTAAATTGTGATAATATGAAGCATCCAGGTCCTCAGTGGTACTGGCCCCATCTCAAGTGCTCCATCACTGTATCTGGTTAGAAGCTGCCCTGTGCAACCATGGAACAGCCACAGAACATTAGAGAAGTCCTGTCTGACTGTACCACCGTCTATCAGCAATAAGATGAACATTCCAGTTGAGTTTGGGATGATAAATAGAAGGAGGACTTAATTCTAACCTTACTCTTCCAGCTCCTCTTCCTACCCAAAGCACTACAGCAACCTCAGTTATAATGAAATAAACTAACCTCCAAGACATTCTCTCCTGTCCTTTCTCCACCCCCGGGTCTGCTGTCTTCTTCTTCTTCTTGTCTCCATTTTTCTCATCCTTGGATGGTTCACAGTGATTATTGGTAATGGTCACTGCAAGATCAAGGGATTAAACACAGAATTTAAAGCAATGCCAAAGAGTAGAGATCTTTAACCAAATAGTCACTGAAGTTGACTTTCAATTCTGTACAAAATTGCAGTCAATTTATCAGCATTCAGTTAGCCACTTAACCTATTTTTTCTTCTTTATTTCTTAGTCTTAGCGTGAAAGGGAGTTTTCTTTTAGACAAGTACTTTTACATATACTGACTCATTTAATCTTCATAAGAAACCTGTATGTTAGGTATAAATATAGATATAATTATCCCCATTTTAAACATGTGAAGTTGAGACATGATAAAGGTAGTTAACTTATCCAAGTCACAGTTAATAAATCATGGACCTAGGGTTTGAATCAGGAATCTGACCTTGAGTCCATGGCCTTAAGCAGCGTGATGCACACATATTTAAAAATATCTGCTTTTTTACAATTTCTTTATTTATTTTATTGGACTATAGTTGTTTCATAATGTTGTGTTAGTTTCTGCTGTACAGACAAGTGAATCAGTTATACATACACATACACCCACTTTTTTTTAGATCATTTTCCCATATAGGTCATTATAAAGCATTGAGTAGGGTTCCCTGTGCTGTATACAGTAGGTTCTCATTAGTTACCTGTGTTATACCTAGTAGTTATATATATGTCAGTCCCAGTCTCCCAATTCATCCCACCCCTCTTCCACCCCTTGGTGTCCATATGTTTGTTCTTTACACCTGCTTTGCAAATAAGTTCATCTGTATTGTTCCTCTAGATTCCACATATGCGCTAATAGGTGATATTTTATGGTATATTACCTTCTGACTTCCTTGCCTCCATATGACAGTCTCTAGGTCCATCCATGTCTCTGCAAACAGTGCCACATCTACTTTGATGTGACTTTCTCCGTTTCCAGGTTTGGCTGGTTTGGAATGGATGCAGAAGAAGTGGCAAAGCCACTGCTCAATTATATTGGAGCTGGGCTGTCTGTAGTAAGGTACGTGGCCATTTATAGCCATTTAATTCTGCTTCCCGACAGCAAAAACCATTTTTAAAGATCCTGATGTGTTTACATGGTTTTACATCCACATCTCATCAATCAGCATGATTTTTTCCCACAGATCCTTCATTTACATTGACAGCCATGACTTCAGAGGATAGAAAATGCCAGCTCTGGGGTCCGGAGCCCCAGCTTCACAGCTAGAAAGCTCTGAGACCCCGGGAAATGTTCGGCTATTGTCAAGCTCACTTTCATTATCTGTAATATTCAGAAAGTCCTAAAACATGGCTCATAAATGAGGATCAAATGGCAGTTAAAGTATTGAGTTGGCCAAAAAGTTCATTCGAATTTTCCCATATGCACTTATGGAAAAACCCAAATGAACTTTTAGGCCAACCCAATATTTTGCAAATTAGAAAATCCTATATGAATCAGCGTTGTGCTGGCTTCCTGTTGCTCTGAAATAGCTACTGGCGCTCTCTTCTTATTTCATACGGATTCTTTGCCACTCAGTTTCCGCTTTCCCATGGCCTCACTCCTGTCTCCTCAGCCTGCTCAGATAAGCACACTCTGACCTGTGACAGCACACACTCCTGTAGCTACCTTTTTGGGGATGTCTAGTTCTAGTCACTGCATGAACGAGGGCGAAAGTGACTCTGAGTCTCTGCGTGGCAGCATTCAGTCCATAAAAATCATTGCTGAATTAGGTCACCTTTGATTCACTCCCTTCTCCTCTCTAGACGCCATCTATATTTCCTGTCAGCACCTCACATAATGGATAACACTGCCTGCGAAGATTTTAGTACTTTTTTATTCTTCAGGGAAAGAACACTATATTTCTTTTCCTCCTGTGGTGATGACTTTTACCCAGTCACATTCAGGAACAATCTTTTTGTCATTGAAATGTTGCCTTCAAGAGTGGTTCCAGGCCAATCAGAGAGGAAATAACATAGATTATTCTACAATAGCAGATTCTTGACATTTTTGGTTAGAGGCAATTTTGTGCATTTTGTACAATTCACATAGCATTCGAGCTTTGAATAGCTCTCTCAAAAGCCATTTATTTACTCCCTAGAATTGGAATGTGGCATGCCTTTATCTTGACTTAATGGCAATTTAAAAGCAATTTACCCAGTCCATCAAACATTGTGTTTTTTTTTTTCCATATTCCTTCTTCCTTTAGAAAGTGTACATTCTTTGAAATGACAGATTATTCATGAGATTTACCACTTCCACCTGTGTGACCTTAATTTCTCTAAATCTTTGTTTCTTTGTCTGGGGATAAATTGTGGATAACAATTGCACCAGCCTTATATGACATTTTGAGCATGAAATGAAATAAAATATGGTAGGCACGTAGCTAATACTCTATATGTTGGGTAATTTTAATTACAGTAGTCATTCTTTTGTTAGTAACTGTTCCATGCTCAGTTACTCTTTCCTTTTTGGACCTGTGGTGTCCATCCCTATAGTCAGCTAGTCAGAGTGTCTGGGGAGTCTCCCAGTTTGGCCTGCAGCTTGATCTGAGGCAGGGAGATGCAATGGTCTCTGCCTGTGGTGCATCCTGGCGCTCTTTTGTTGACCTGAAATAAATACTACACGGCCAGATCGTCCCCAGCAAAAATGGGTTTATTCAAGTTAACAGAGAATTGCCATTTGAGGTCTGCAGCCATGACGAGCCAGTACCAGTCTCCTACATCAAGGGGAGAAGAATTCTGTAGAGGGGAGAAGGAAGCTGGGAAGGCTATTGTAAGCAAGGAGTGCATGGATTTTCCCTGACTGAGTCCTGGCCAGGAAGAAAGAGGTGCCTTTTCCTTTCTTTTGGCTCTACCATCCTCACAGGGTGTGAGAAATTTCCTTTCCCTCTGTTTAATTAAAGGTTCTGTTTATTTAAAAAATTTATGCTTTCCTAAGAGAAATTTATAAGTTAGTTTATTCTGAGTGGAATTCCCTGAAATACCTTGGAGTCTCATGGGCAGTATAAGGAAATTTGACATATGGTTATCTTGGTTTAGGATGTTGCTTTTCTTTTTAAAATTGCAGTGATTGCTTCAGTCCTCCTGACCATCATTTTTAAAGGGTTGCTTAGGTCAGGTCTAGCATTACATTTTTCCTACATATGTATTGTAAGGATCAGTCACTTTCCACATTCGGACCACTCCAGGCATCCTAAGCAGCAGAGGATTTAACAGAGGGAATTGCTGACAAAAGTGTTACAAGGGCCAAAGGAGCAAAGGGAGGAGAGTGGCCTCACCAGAAGCCCCAGAGCCCCTGTTCCTGCTGGCGCTGTGGGGACAGACTCCCCTGGCCTGAGCTACCGCCACCAGTGGAGCCCCCACGAAGGCAATATGGCACCTCCCTACTTTTGCCTTATTCATGTGTCTCCTGCTGGCAAAGCCAAAATGAAGCACAGTTTAGGAAAACATAGTTTTCAGTCTTCTGGGCTCCATGGTTCAGGAGAGAAGTGGAACTGATGCCAAGAAACAAAGTTCAAGACACTCTCAGACATGCTTTAGTGAAGATCCAGGAGTCAGAATTCATAAAAAGACAGATTTCCTTTTCAGTTAAAAGCAGGCTCTGGATTATCCTTGAATCTATCTCCATTCTTTACTTCTCAACTTGTTTTCCTTGGAGAATGGCTCTGTGAGGAAACGCAGGTCTTGGACTCCAGCCGTTACCTTTCTTCAGAGCCACGGTCCTTACATGGAACTGTGGAGCAGGCTAGTCATCCTTAAGGAAGATGCTCTCCGGTACCTCCTATTGCATTTCAGGTGGGGTTACCTGTGGAAGGGGACCCTGCCAGCTCAGGAACAAAGCCAGGACTGTGCAAACCTGGGCTGCTGGTCCCTTTCTCTTTGCCTTCAACATTTTCAATCAGAATTACGTTTCTTAGGGCTTCCCTGGTGGTCCAGTGGTTAACACTCTGTTCTTCCAATGCAGGGCGCACAGGTTCAATCCCTGGTCAGGGAGCTAAGATTCCCACATCATGTATGTTCAAATTAATTAATTAATTTTAAAAGTACTGTTTTTTAAAAAAATGAATACTTTTCTTACTTTAGACTTCCCTGAAAACTGATTTCTCTTCTTGCATTTCTTCTCTGCATGGAAGATATTAGTCACAGTCATCCAAATTCAGAAACTCGGGCTTTTTTTTTTTTTTTTTCNTAATTAATTAATTTTAAAAGTACTGTTTTTTAAAAAAATGAATACTTTTCTTACTTTAGACTTCCCTGAAAACTGATTTCTCTTCTTGCATTTCTTCTCTGCATGGAAGATATTAGTCACAGTCATCCAAATTCAGAAACTCGGGCTTTTTTTTTTTTTTTTTCCTTTATAACCCCCCATATCTAATTCTGTAAAATTCTTTTTGAATGTTTTACAAGTTTCTCCCCTCCTTTGCCTTGGCGCCTTTCTATCTACTCACCTGTATACAGTTGTAAAAATCTTGCATCTCATTTCCCTAGTTCTGTTATTTCCTTTGTCAGAATGACTTGCTTATATCTGCTCTCAAATCAGGACATCACTCGTCTATTTAAGAACCTCTGAAGGCTCCCCACTGGATTCAAAATTAGTCTGTTTCCTTAGTATGGCATGTCGCCCATAGTTACAGATCTAGTGCTTCTTTCTAGCATGGTTTCTCCTGTGTTGTCACCTCATTGACCTGGAATTATTTATCACAGCATATGTGGCACTTCCCTCAGCCCCAAAAGCCCTTTCCTCTGCTTCATTGGCTACCCTGAAATTTCAGGTAAGATTTCCTATCTGATGATGTTTTCTTCTTCCTAAATTCCTACTGTATTTTGCACTTCCTCTATTGATATTATCCACATCCCCCAGGTCCGTTTTGTATTATTCACACAACCATCTTTATCCTTAAACCATGGGATCCTGAAGGACAAAGTCTGCTCTTTGCGTACCGTCTCCCCCACCATCACTATCAGACAGTGCTTGACTCAGAATAAATGCTTGTTGAAATCAGTTGTCAATGTAAACACACACACACGTGAGTTTTCCTAATACAAAGTTGCAGATCTAGGGAAATTGGAAAGATTGAAAATGTGGAAAAGCACCCTTGCTTGTAATATAATTCTTTTTTTTTTCTTTTTCTTTTTTTGCTTCCCATGCTTTTGACAAGATTTCTAGACTTTCTCATGGAACTTTGTGTTTGACAAACCGCACCAAGTTCTTTGCATCTATAACCCAGAAGACCGAGTGATCTCTTTACCTTTACATTCATATTAATATATTGGCATATATGACATGTCTCATTACCTTGCCCTGACTTAGTGCCACCACATCCTGTCTTGACCTGACTTAGCTGGGATTCTTCTTTCTGACTTACCCATTTTGTGTCTAGTCACACAGGCTCAGATGACTGATTTAGTCTTGATTTCTTTCATATGCTCCGCACCCTTCTCTTCCATCCAGTTTTAACTGATTAACATATTTTGAGCTTTTATCATGTGCCAATAAGTATCTTGAGAATTTTGTGATCATTTTTTTGAATTGTTTTTAATTATCAAATACTATAATTGTACACTATTGAGAAGTATAGACCAAAATATAATTATTGGAGGACAGTTGCTCATCAGAGCTCTATAAAGTGGGTCTCTCCCCATTTTTAAAGATGAAAACACTTGAAGGTCAGAGAGGTTAACTGATTTGTTGGAAAGCCATACAGGTGTTTGAAGAAGTATTCAAGAACTTTTCTCTGGATCCCTCAAGTATTTTTTTTTAATGTTAGCTCATATCTTTATTAACCAATATACAATTACTTGTTTTCTGGTTTGTTGAAACAATAGGTCAAACAACATTTGCCACAATAATGTCTGTCAAAATGACTGGCCATAAAAACTCCTGCACCACATTCATCTGAGGGACACTCGGCGAAGGTGACTGATTTTGCCATTCTCATCCACCTTATAGGATTTCAGGACAGCCAGCTTAACCTTCTTTCTCTTATGCTTGTTCTTGGGAGTGGTGTANATAAGCACACTCTGACCTGTGACAGCACACACTCCTGTAGCTACCTTTTTGGGGATGTCTAGTTCTAGTCACTGCATGAACGAGGGCGAAAGTGACTCTGAGTCTCTGCGTGGCAGCATTCAGTCCATAAAAATCATTGCTGAATTAGGTCACCTTTGATTCACTCCCTTCTCCTCTCTAGACGCCATCTATATTTCCTGTCAGCACCTCACATAATGGATAACACTGCCTGCGAAGATTTTAGTACTTTTTTATTCTTCAGGGAAAGAACACTATATTTCTTTTCCTCCTGTGGTGATGACTTTTACCCAGTCACATTCAGGAACAATCTTTTTGTCATTGAAATGTTGCCTTCAAGAGTGGTTCCAGGCCAATCAGAGAGGAAATAACATAGATTATTCTACAATAGCAGATTCTTGACATTTTTGGTTAGAGGCAATTTTGTGCATTTTGTACAATTCACATAGCATTCGAGCTTTGAATAGCTCTCTCAAAAACCATTTATTTACTCCCTAGAATTGGAATGTGGCATGCCTTTATCTTGACTTAATGGCAATTTAAAAGCAATTTACCCAGTCCATCAAACATTGTGTTTTTTTTTTTCCATATTCCTTCTTCCTTTAGAAAGTGTACATTCTTTGAAATGACAGATTATTCATGAGATTTACCACTTCCACCTGTGTGACCTTAATTTCTCTAAATCTTTGTTTCTTTGTCTGGGGATAAATTGTGGATAACAATTGCACCAGCCTTATATGACATTTTGAGCATGAAATGAAATAAAATATGGTAGGCACGTAGCTAATACTCTATATGTTGGGTAATTTTAATTACAGTAGTCATTCTTTTGTTAGTAACTGTTCCATGCTCAGTTACTCTTTCCTTTTTGGACCTGTGGTGTCCATCCCTATAGTCAGCTAGTCAGAGTGTCTGGGGAGTCTCCCAGTTTGGCCTGCAGCTTGATCTGAGGCAGGGAGATGCAATGGTCTCTGCCTGTGGTGCATCCTGGCGCTCTTTTGTTGACCTGAAATAAATACTACACGGCCAGATCGTCCCCAGCAAAAATGGGTTTATTCAAGTTAACAGAGAATTGCCATTTGAGGTCTGCAGCCATGACGAGCCAGTACCAGTCTCCTACATCAAGGGGAGAAGAATTCTATAGAGGGGAGAAGGAAGCTGGGAAGGCTATAGTAAGCAAGGAGTGCATGGATTTTCCCTGACTGAGTCCTGGCCAGGAAGGAAGAGGTGCCTTTTCCTTTCTTTTGGCTCTACCATCCTCACAGGGTGTGAGAAATTTCCTTTCCCTCTGTTTAATTAAAGGTTCTGTTTATTTTAAAAATTTATGCTTTCCTAAGAGAAATTTATAAGTTAGTTTATTCTGAGTGGAATTCCCTGAAATACCTTGGAGTCTCATGGGCAGTATAAGGAAACTTGACATATGGTTATCTTGGTTTAGGATGTTGCTTTTCTTTTTAAAATTGCAGTGACTGCATCAGTCCTCCTGACCATCATTTTTAAAGGGTTGCTTAGGTCAGGTCTAGCATTACATTTTTCCTACATATGTATTGTAAGGATCAGTCACTTTCCACATTCGGACCACTCCAGGCATCCTAAGCAGCAGAGGATTTAACAGAGGGAATTGCTAACAAAAGTGTTACAAGGGCCAAAGGAGCAAAGGGAGGAGAGTGGCCTCACCAGAAGCCCCAGAGCCCCTGTTCCTGCTGGCGCTGTGGGGACAGACTCCCCTGTCCTGAGCTACCGCCACCAGTGGAGCCCCCACGAAGGCAATATGGCACCTCCCTACTTTTGCCTTATTCATGTGTCTCCTGCTGGCAAAGCCAAAATGAAGCACAGTTTAGGAAAACATAGTTTTCAGTCTTCTGGGCTCCATGGTTCAGGAGAGAAGTGGAACTGATGCCAAGAAACAAAGTTCAAGACACTCTCTTAGACATGCTTTAGTGAAGATCCAGGAGTCAGAATTCATAAAAAGACAGATTTCCTTTTCAGTTAAAAGCAGGCTCTGGATTATCCTTGAATCTATCTCCATTCTTTACTTCTCAACTTGTTTTCCTTGGAGAATGGCTCTGTGAGGAAACGCAGGTCTTGGACTCCAGCCGTTACCTTTCTTCAGAGCCACGGTCCTTACATGGAACTGTGGAGCAGGCTAGTCATCCTTAAGGAAGATGCTCTCCGGTACCTCCTATTGCATTTCAGGTGGGGTTACCTGTGGAAGGGGACCCTGCCAGCTCAGGAACAAGGCCAGGACTGTGCAAACCTGGGCTGCTGGTCCCTTTCTCTTTGCCTTCAACATTTTCAATCAGAATTACGTTTCTTAGGGCTTCCCTGGTGGTCCACTGGTTAACACTCTGTTCTTCCAATGCAGGGCGCACAGGTTCAATCCCTGGTCAGGGAGCTAAGATTCCCACATCATGTATGTTCAAATAATTAATTTTAAAAGTACTGTTTTTTAAAAAAAAATGAATACTTTTCTTACTTTAGCCTTCCCTGAAAACTGATTTCTCTTCTTGCATTTTTTCTCTGCATGGAAGATATTAGTCACAGTCATCCAAATTCAGAAACTCGGGCATTTTTTTTTTCCTTTATAACCCCCCATATCTAATTCTGTAAAATTTTTTTTGAATGTTTCACAAGTTCTTCCCCTCCTTTGCCTTGGGCCCTTTCTGTCTACTCACCTGTATACAGTTGTAAAAATCTTGCATCTCATTTCCCTAGTTCTGTTATTTCCTTTGTCAGAATGATTTGCTTATATCTGCTCTCAAATCAGGACACCACTCGTCTATTTAAGAACCTCTGAAGGCTCCCCACTAGATTCAAAATTAGTCTGTTTCCTTAGTATGGCATGTCGCCCATAGTTACAGATCTAGTGCTTCTTTCTAGCATGGTTTCTCCTGTGTTGCCACCTCATTGACCTGGAATTATTTATCACAGCATATCTGGCACTTCCCTCAGCCCCAAAAGCCCTTTCCTCTGCTTCACTGGCCACCCTGAAATTTCAGGTGAGATTTCCCATCTGATGATGTTTTCTTCTTCCTAAATTCCTACTGTATTTTGCACTTCCTCTATTGATATTATCCACATCCCCCAGGTCTGTTTTGTATTATTCACACAACCATCTTTATCCTTAAACCATGGGATCCTGAAGGACAAAGTCTGCTCTTTGCGTACCGTCTCCCCTACCATCACTATTAGACAGTGCTTGACTCAGAATAAATGCTTGTTGAAATCAGTTGTCAGTGTAAACACACACACACGTGAGTTTTCCTAATAGAAAGTTGCAGATCTAGGGAAATTGGAAAAGTTGAAAATGTAGAAGAGCACCCTTGCCTGTAATATAATTCTTTTTTTTTTTTCTTTTTCTTTTTTTGCTTCCCGTGTTTTTGACAAGATTTCTAGACTTTCTCATGGAACTTTGTGTTTGACAAACCGCACCAAGTTCTTTGCATCTATAGCCCAGAAGACCGTGTGATCTATTTACCTTTACATTCATATTAATATATTGGCATATATGACATGTCTCATTACCATGCCCTGACTTAGTGCCACCACATCCTCTCTTGACCTGACTTAGCTGGGATTCTTCTTTCTGACTTACCCATTTTGTGTCTAGTCACACAGGCTCAGATGACTGATTTAGTCTTGATTTCTTTCATATGCTCCGCACCCTTCTCTTCCATCCAGTTTTAACTGATTAACATATTTTGAGCTTTTATCATGTGCCAATAAGTATCTTGAGAATTTTGTGATCATTTTTTTGAATTGTTTTTAATTATCAAATACTATAATTGTACACTATTGAGAAGTATAGACCAAAATATAATTATTGGAGGACAGTTGCTCATCACAGCTCTATAAAGTGGGTCTCTCCCCATTTTTAAAGATGAAAACAGTTGAAGGTCAGAGAGGTTAACTGATTTGTTGGAAAGCCATACAGGTGTTTGAAGAAGCGTTCAAAGACTTTTCTCTGGATCATTCAAGGATTTTTTTTTTTTAATGTTAGCTCATATCTTTATTAACCAATATACAATTACTTGTTTTCTGGTTTGTTGAAACAATAGGTCAAACAACATTTGCCACAATAATGTCTGTCAAAATGACTGGCCATAAAAACTCCTGCACCACATTCATCTGAGGGACACTCGGCGAAGGTGACTGATTTTGCCATTCTCATCCACCTTATAGGATTTCAGGACAGCCAGCTTAACCTTCTTTCTCTTATGCTTGTTCTTGGGAGTGGTGTGAAACTTCTTCCTTTTCTTAGCACCACCACGAAGCCTCAACACAGGATGAACAGTGGACTCCTTTTGAATGTTGTAGTCAAAGTACATCCATTTTTCAGTTGCTTGCCAGCAAAGATCAGTCTTTGCTGGTCAGGAGGAATTCCTTCCTTATCCTGGACCTTGACCTTTACATCTTCTATGGGATCCGAGGGCTCGACCTCGAGAGTGATGTCTTCCCCGTCAGGGTCTTCACAAAAATCTGCATCTTGGTGGCGGTTCCACCACAGACGGCAGATCCGAAGCTCCTTCAAGTATTTCTAAAATATTCTCTGTTGTTATTAGAAAACAGACTGGTCTGTACAAAGTAGAAAGTTTTTGTGGTAATTTTGTGGAGAAAATGCAAAGATAGTGTCTAATATTAGCTTTGCGAATTAACATATATATGAGCACACACACATGTTTACATATTTAACAATTAAGATAGACGAGTACTTTGAGGACCTTGAAAGAGATAGAAAATGTGGTTCCTATTCAATTTTCTATGGAACTGGAACATCTTTAGAGAAAAAAGATTGCATGGAAAATGGTCTGGATTGTGTGATGACGGTTCTCAGTGTTGCAGGAATTCAGAAAAGAGGAGGATTTGGGGAGGATTGGCCTGGGGAGAGCTCCCCTCTCACAGTCAGTAGTCACCTCTTCTGTAGTTTGGATAAGAGGCGAGAATATGGTATGCTCAGCTAAGGAAGGCTGGCAAGCAAGACATGAAAGCTTGGAGCAGGGACTGGTCAGAGAAAGTCCATGGCGGAGTTATGTTCAGGAAGGTTGGGTGTGGCCTGAAGGAGAGAGCAATAGATGGAGGACTTCCCAGGTGGTTCACTGGTTAAGAATCTGCTTGCCAGTGCAAGGGACACGATTCCGTCTGCGGTCTGGAAAGATCCTACATGCCAGAGGGCAAATAAGCCTATGCGTCCAAACTGCTACTGAAGCCCGGGAACCTAGAGCCTGTGCTCTGCAACAAGGGAAGCCGCTGCGACGAGAAACCCACACAGCACAGCTAGCGAGAGGACCTCACTCGCCACAACTAGAGAAAGCCCACACACAGCCACAAAGGCCCAGCGCAGCCAAACACAAGTAAATCAATACAGTTGTAAAAGTCAAAAGGAAACTTGAATTTCCTATGGGATGGAGTATGGAGCCAGTTCAGTGTATAAGGCAAACAAGAGACTGAAGTGAGGAAGCCACTAGACCTTTTTAATTTTTATACACATGATTGCATATCTGAGTGCCCTAGTCTGCACCCAGCTATCTATACTAGTTCAGCCTCATGTGTGCTTTGAAAACTTCTTATATTGCTTTCACTTTTGAGCCATGCAAATGTTTTAAAAAAAGAAATAGCAAAAGAATACTAGAGTTGTAACTTCCCTTCAGTTAATTAAATAACACATTTTAACATTTCTGCATAGTTTAAAAGTCAAGGTCATTGATGTATTTATTACAAAGATGCTGGACATGAATAGTTAGTAAATTAGGAGAGAGAGGTTCAAGGGCAAAAAAGATCGTTAGGTTTACATGTGTTTTTATCTCTTAAAATATAGTCTGGAGCTCCTTCCATATCAGAACATAGTGGGTATCCTCGTTCCTTTTTTATGGCTGTGTTGTATTCCATCACATGGCCATGAAGATCAGCTCGCCTGAGTGTGGCTGTGCCTGTGTGGTAGGGCCTGGAGCAGCGTTGGTAAGGGCGGGAGTGGACGCACCTGTGCCCTTGGTTCCTGGCCCCAGAGTCTCCTCCTGGGGGTGACACAGTCTGCACTCATGTCAGTGGTGCTTTTCTCCTCCAGATTGTTCAAGCATGTTAAGCTTTGGGGGTTTTGTCAATAGAACAGGTGAGACATATATTTCAATGTGGTTTTCATTTGTATTTTTCTTACCGTGCGATTCCAACACTAAGCAGGAATAAAAAGAAGGATGGGGTCATTGACTGAAACAAGAAAACGGGGAGAAAGAGCTGATTTGGGAGGGAAGCTTATGAGTTTAACTTTATTTATTTATTTATTTATTTATTTATTTGGTGTTCCAACAGAATTTTATTTACAAATACAGATAGTGAGAAGACTTCCCTAGTGGTCTAGTGGTTAAGAATCCACCTTTCTTTTTTTTCTTTTTTTTTTTTTTTTTAACTTTAAGGTTGAGGAGAGACATCAAAGAGAATGTCAGTGCTGGAGAAATGTCAGGATCCCTGCAAAGGCAGTTTGGAAGTAATACCATTAGATCTTCATTTTAGCTCTGTTTTCCCTTAAAATGCAGGCATCTTAATGTGAACCAGGGTTATGATAAATGTCACTAAAGTTTATTTTCTTTACAGTGCTTTCATATTTTTGTTCATCAAAAGTGAAATACCAAATAACACATATTCCGTGGACACCACACCACTGATATCAGAGCATGTGAGTACAGAATGAGAACCACCTTGATCTGAAACATGAAATTAGGATAAAAGGAAACTGCATGGATTTGAACTCAGATGAGAGGATGGTGGGGTATGTTGTTAAATCAAGGCTATCTGAAATATCTTAGCATATTTATCATGGGTAGGTTTATGTAGCAGTCAATCCATACTTCCACAGTAAAATTTCTCAACGAACACAGAGATCCAGTTGTTTTTAATAATGGTAGATCCCTAGTAGGATATGTTCATACAAGCCCATATTTTGTAATAACTTAAGGATGTCGTGGTACAGGAATTGTAAATACTACAGAGGAGTATGAAAAGTACTTAGAAAGGAAGAGGGAGGAGGTTTTAATAACTCCAGGGAGGGCAGCAGGTAACCAATCAGAGGAAGTCAATAAAAAGGTAAATCAAGTCATATGAATGTAGGAATTAGACTTGGTTTTCTTCTCATTTTTCTGCCATATCTCTTCCACTCAAAGGAGAAGACAGGAACTATGTAAGGAGTCTGTGTTTTGACCTTAAAGAAGCTAAATGAGTCTGAACATAGCAAACCTAGATTAAGCAGGGACAGTCTTTCCAAGACAGCCCACACAACACCAGTCCCAGTGGCTCCACCTTACAGAAGCAATTCCAGGGCACACTCCCATGGCCACGAGTACAGACTCCTGTCCTCCTATGTCTCGTATCTTGTCCACCTGCCAGGGCCCAGTGCTAGCAAGCTGGCCTCAATCCCGCATCCCACCCCTACATTCAGGCAATGCCCCCCTGGAGGGCACAGCCTCTACTCCTTACTTCAAAATTAATCTTTCTTCCCCCTCGTATCTTTCCCATATCAAAACTCTTCTCAACTAAGGTGACGGAAACCTTAGTTAAATTGACACTAAGTATGTTAGTCACTCAGTCGTGTCTGACTCTTTGGGACCACATGGACTGTGGCCCCCACCGGGCTCCTCCGTCCATGGCATTCTCCAGGCGAGAATACTGGGGTGGGCTGCCATTTCCTTCTCCAGGGGATCTTCCCAACCCAGGGATCGAACCTGGGTCTCCTGCATTACAGGCAGATGCTTTACCATCTGAGTCACCAGGGGAGTCGACTTAAATAATAGCTTAGGTGTAAGAGGAAAGAGATGTATTCATCCACGGGCATCTCTAATCAGGGATCTTTAGACAGGATGGAGAAGAGAGATGGGGAGAAGGTGTCTGGTGTCCTTGTGTACTTTAGTGTTCCAAATACCTCCTAACTAGCCTCCCTTCAAACAATGGAGGAGGGGAGGAAATAAATGCAACTTGGGGGAAGCTACATAGGAGTCTAATTGCCTTAGAGTTTTCCATCAAGCTGGCAGTAGGTAAGCCAGCTAAGATTAAAGATGCATAAAGTGTTGATTATGATGTAGCCATACATCCGGAGGTCCTCATGGGGGAAAAAAGCATCGTTGTCAGAAGAAAGCTTGACCTAGCACATAACAAAGAGTTCAATTCTGATTTCTCATCTCTTACTATTAGGAGTATAGCATCAAGGAAACCTCAGCTAAGAGACAAAGATGATTACTTTGATAGAAATATTATGAACTTGGACAAAATTTTTCCTAAGTTAGAATATGAGCTAATCTTGAAACAAGGCTGGAAATGTTTAAGCAACCAATTTAGTTTTTAAAAATCTGGATAAAAATATGCCTGTTGATCTTAAGTACTCTGTAGTAGAAGAGTCTTAAGTTCTAATTTCTTGATGGATTATTCAGTTCAGTTCAGTTCAGTCGCTCAGCCGTGTCCGACTCTTTGCAGCCCCGTGAATCGCAGCACGCCAGGTCTCCCTGTCCATCACCAACTCACGGAATTTACGCAAATTCAAGTCCATCGAGTCGGTAATGCCATCCAGCCATCTCATCCTGACAGATTATTAAAGTTTGCAAATAAAATGCAAGTACTAATAGTCTCGTTAGTTTTGATAGGTGTGTCAAAGTAGCCATTTATTAAACTGTGAAAAACATTTTAAAAGAGACCAGACCATGCTGAGTACAAGAGAAACAGAATCAGAAACATGTGATCTAGTGATGCCCACAGAATCAGAATGCAGGGTGACATGGTTTTATTTTATTTTAAAGTGTATTTGAGACAGAAGAGAAAAACACTGAAAATCTTGTCACCAGTGTGGCTGTTAATTGAATGCTGTTTTTCTTTTGGTTTTGCCAATGTTTTCACTAGGTGATTAACAAAACTCAAGATCCTGATCCTGACTGTTCCTGGGTGGATAAACTTTCCACAGCACAAAGCCGCTTAGTGTAAGAAGAGGTCCTGTTATTCTGTCTCATATATGTTTATAGCAAGGATAAACAGAGTGGAGTTGTATCCATTTGAGCTCAAGATAAAAATAGTAACACAAGCTCTGGCTTCTTAACTTCATGGTAGAGAGACTTTCTGGTCCCTTGCAGAATTTTACAGCACAGACGGCCTTGGTCTCAGTGCTTCAAGGAATTCCTAAGCCCCTGCAGTGTTTCTAGTCAATAAGTCACTTGCAGAAGCAATCTCATTTTGCAGGACTTTCATGCCTAAAGTGAAAAAAGCAAAGTAAAGGAAAAGTACAGGCCACGGAGTTTAACAGCCAATATGCTCCCAGCAATCACTGTCGAATTAGGCAATCCATATCTCTAGCCAAGATGACCACTGTGCCCTAGGAATCCCTCCACTTATGTATCAGAGAGTTTTATAATCCTGAGGTATTTATTGTCAAATATGGTAGAATATTTTGTGTCCATGGAGGTCCTAGTCCCCACCCCTGCGCTGTCTCTGTAAAGAGTGAAAGACTTAGGCTCAACAATAGCTCCTATATTTAGGAGTTTGGGGGGCTAGCAAAGAAATATGAGAATGATATGTTTATGTATGAACCTTTATATGTTTATATAAGAAATATGAATACGTAATAGTTTGTAGCTTGCGTTTTTCAATTGAGGGCTATTTTAGACTTTATGTAGTGACACTTTAAGAACAGAAAGCATGTCCTCTGTTAGTATATACACTGTCTTCACTGTGGAAAGAAGCAGTGCTGGGCATATAATAGATGCTCAAAAAATATTTAAATCAATTAAATGAATGAAAGAATGAACTAACCTATAGGCTTTGGAAGCAAGAAATATTTTTGCTTTGAAATAAAATAGATCTCTCCAACAAAACGCTTTACACGAAGCATCACCTTCATTAAGAGAATATTTGTTAAGCACTCTTTCAGTTGTCTCATTGGACAGCCTAGCCCGTTAGTCTGGTCTGGGTTTGGGACCCTCCTCCAGGATTCGTGGTCTTTACCATGATGTAGAGGTTTCCATCATGAACAGAGCTCCTTGGTCTTTTGAGTACCTACAGTCTCATATTCCTCAAAGCACCATAAAATAGACTTTAAGAATTTATTTTTAAGCTTAGAAAGAAATGGATTTTGCCTAAAACTCTTTCCTGTTTTGTGCCATTCTCATTTATGTTAAGCTAAAGGGACTGTTCTAAAATATTATCTCCCACCAAAGTCAATGAAGACTGTTGCTTCATGCAGATATAGCCCAAGTATGAAGGCCCAACATGACTCTACTGCTTAAGGCAAAACATTTTCTTTTTACAAAAGTAATGTTTTATCTGAAATATTCAAATTATTTTATTAAGGAATTTCCTGGCAGTCCATTGGTTAAGACTTGGTGCTTTTGCTGCTGTGGACCCAGGTTCAATCCCTGGTCTGGGGAACTAAGATTCTACAAGTCACCCAGGATGGTCCAACTTTTTGGGACCCCATGGACTGTAACCCTCCAGGCTCCTCTGTCCATGGGATTTCCCTGGCAAGAATACTGGGGTGGGTTGCCATTTCCTACAACAGAGGATCTTCCTGACTTAGGGATCAAATAGGAGATCTTCCTGACTCAGGGATCGAACCCAAGTCTCCTGCACTGCAGGCAGATTCTCTACCTCCAAGCCACCAGTGAAGTCCTAACTTAGTTAAAGAGCCATGTTTTTTCATGTCACTTATAGACTATGATGACAATATTCTCAGCTATGTAATGACAATTTATAATAATAATCCTCTACAGTGTCTGTAAATCATGCCCTTCCACCATTAGATAGTGAAGGGCTGAAGCTGTGTCCCAGCAAGGTACCCAGATGCCGCAGGGCATTCCTGGGACTTTTGCTCATCACCCCAATTGAGATAGATGGGTAATTGCTACATGATGCCTTGTGATTCACATTTTGAAGCATGCTTTAAATATGATTCCATTTATGTTTGGCAGAAATATTGCTTTGGGCCAAGATGAATAGAAATGTATTTTTTTTTAAGGGGCTGCAGTCTCGCAGTGATATCTGGAATTCTCTATGGATCTACATTTGTGCCCATCATTTACATCAAGGACCACAGCAAAAGAAATGATAGTATATATGCAGGGGCAAGCCAGAATGGTGAGAGGAAAAGTCATTTTACTTCATAAGTAAACTCAATACCTGTGTTTCTACTTAAAACTATAAAAAGAAACGGACTGTGGTAGATATTGGTACATAGATTGGTTGATGGAAATACAATGAAAAATCAAGTTAAGAAGGAAAAAAAAAATTTTATCTGAGCCAAACTGAGCATTATAACCTGGGAGACCCACTCTCTGAAGCTCTGAGAACAATTCCACCTGTTAAAAGTTGAAGGCACTTTTGAAGACAAAGGATGTACATCAAAATGACATACTGACATTTCACATAAAGTTCACCAAGGACACATAGTCTAGGGAAGCATAGTACAAAGTGAACAGCGAGTCACCATGACCCCCTGCAGAGCTGGGAAAGAATGTTATTCTTTTAAGAAGTTATTAATACATCACTAGCATGAGAAGAAAGAAAGAAATTGATCTTTATGGTCAAGCAAGCGCCCTCATCTTTGAGAAGCTCTGATTAAAGTCAAAGGCAGGTGCACACTTTGTGTTAGAGAGGGAGAAAGCCCAGACAGACACAGACACAGAATTTTATCCCTAAGCTTTCTCATCCTGTCTTAAGGTATAAATTTCCTTTCATCAGATTTAATCTTACTTTGTCATTGTAAGTGGTGAATTAGAAGGGCCCTGGAAACTAAAAGAAATAAAGGACTATTTCAATATTTTCACATGATCTTCAACATATGAATGGAATCGATTTTAGTCAAGATTCATTTCAGCTACTTGGATCTTAATGTATGGTTTCTGGCTTTGCTGCAAGATTTGGAGTTTAATTTCCAGTTTGATGATCTCTGGGAAAATGTGTGTTCTTCTCTTCTTTAAAAAAGAAACTGAAGTGAGGCATACAGTGCTTTCAAATCAAGTAAAGGTCAAAATATAGCCTGCTTAGGATATTATTTTTCAAGTACAAAGTAGTACATTGAAAGACCCAACATAATGCTTGCAAACTGTCTCAGGTTCTAGTGATAGAATTCATCTCTCAGGTGTCACCTCCACACTGCGTGCAACAGCCTTCTACAGGCTCAGAAGGAGATGAGAGGGTCTAGTTCAGGATCCTGTGATTATATTGAAATGTGGCTCACATCTATGGTGATAAAAGAAGGAGATCATGGTTAAGTCAGTTCTGCCTCAGTGGCATGGAAAATAAATGTCATCTGTGTTCAGATAAGGGAGAAGTTTGAAGGGCAAGTCATGAGGGGAAGATGGATGGAAAAACTGGGCTCTGAACTCTAATTGAATGAATTGACTTTGAATAGATACCATGGTTTGTTTTTTCCCTTATATGTTCAGCCCCACAAACAGTTCCCAAAGTACTTTTATTACCTTCTGTGTTTTTTAAGATTTTATGCAAATATTTTTTGTATTTTTATTCTTTTTTTAAAGGATAAAAATTAATAAACATAGAATCACTTAGGAAAAATTAAGAGGGAAGGGAAAATGAACGACAAAGTAAAATGTAACCATGAACGAGTCTTAAAAACTGTACCACACTTGTACACTTGCTAGTAATGAGTCATAAATTTGGCTCTAAGATACTTAAAGCGACAAAGGAAATCAGATCAGTCCCAGAATTCAGCAAACACAAGATAAAAACAACTGATTGTTCAGAAGCACAGTTGTTCTTGGTCCTGGAGCATAATGAACAATGTCCTTAACAATCTCTTCACATAAATAGTACAATCAGATCTAAGGGATCTTTTTATGGCAACTCAAATGTAGTCTGATAGAAACACACTTTGTTTTAATTCATTCAAAACTAACTCAAGGGGGCATAATTTTTATTTCATTTATTTAATGATCACATAAATAGTATATGCTGTGTCTTGGGCACTCTTCTAATTACAATAATAACTTGATTGACCCTCATAGCATCTTTGCTGTTTGGGTACCATTATTATCCTGGTTTTACAATAAGATGAGTCAGAGAGATACAAGTTAATTTACTCAAGTCTCCAAGTTAGCAAATAGTGGATTCAGGAGTCTCACCGGGTGGTCTGTTTCTGATTGCTAGATTAAGCTGCCTTTTGTGATGGTCTTGGGACAGACGTGTTGTGATATGACTCAGAAGTAGGATGTAAGACTTTAGAAGACCAGACAAGCCCTTTGACTTTCAAGCTGTCCTCTCTAAGCATGGCTGCTCATCCTCTAGATTTAGTTGAGAGAAACACTGGGCCCAAAGTGACCTTCCCGGCCAAGAACCTGCTACACCCATCTCTATGGAAAAGGGCCATCTACTTTAGTCAGTGGAGTTGGGTTTCTCAGAATTCGGGCCACCATCTGTGTATTAACTTCCCCATGCAATTTAGTTTTATAATAAATAATTAAATCCTCTGGAATAACTTCCTGAATATCCTTCTGTATAGCTGCAACCTGGACACTGGTTTCCAGATTGTTAAATACAACCTATAAAATCAGCTCTGCCAAAATTTTTTACATAACTACGCCCTAAATACCATCTACTTGGAGACTTGCTAGTTTCTATAGCCATCAGTAATATTAAGTCTGAATACCTGTTCTTAAAAAATGAGATATTAATGTTAGATTCACATAATGTTTGTCATTTCTTGTTTTGCTTTCCAAGACTATAAAAGCCAGCCTTTTAGATTTGATTGTAGTAACTAACTTCTTAATATTTTAAATGTTAATTAAAATTCTATACAAAATAGCATGCAGAAAAATAGTATGATAAAATGAATGCTTCCTTTACAGTTAAGGTTAATTTTGGTGAGCTTGTTTTATTCTTGGAACTCTAAATATATTTGAAATGACTAAAATGATATGCTTGAGATTTTTATAATTTGTACTTCCAGATTTAGACTACATTTTTGCACACTTCAGCGGCATCTTCCTCACAAGTACAGTCTACTTTCTGGCCTACTGTGTAGCCATGAAAAATAATCCTAAACTACATCCTGAAGCAGTCTTGCCGGGTAAGAATCTTTACTAGAGAAAATCTTCCTATACTTTGAAAGCATCATTCCCTATTAATTTAGTGTGAATACTCATCGTCTGGAAATGAAGCCATTCTGTGTGTGTGTGTGTGTGTGTGTGTGTGTGTGTCTGTGTATGTCTTCCCTCAAATGCTCTGGTTCAGTTCACCACCAAATAAGAGAATTTAAAAACTATGAAACTGGATTTGAAAAGCCAGGTCATTAATACTAAACCTAGAACTGGACCAGTGAATCTGAGATTGTTTCCTCTGCTGAAATACCTTGTGTGATGGGCATGAGACTTTAGTATTTCTTCTTCACTAAGGATGCACATTAAAAGTCAGAGTGCTGGGGCTCTTTTATTCTTAAAGGTAGCCACAAATACAAATCTGCAGTCACTTGGGAAAATAGACATTTTCTCCAAAAATTTAGGAGAAATTATTTTAGAGTTTAAAAAAGGTATGTCAAATGAACATGCTGTTGGGTTTAATCAGTTAGGCGTTGGTTATATATATATGTGCACACACACATATATATATGATGAAGAATTATAATTTCTCAATTATTTAGGTGTCTGCTGTAATTCAATTTGGAATATAGATCCACAAGTAAAATTTTTTAAAGAACAAAATAAAGCATATGCCAGAGATTCACTTTGAATGCCTGATTCACTTAAGCCAAAGTATACCACTACACCATTGTACCATTTTATAGTACAGAATGTTTACTATAATTCAGACATTATATTGATGGTATAATGTGTACTAGTAGATGTAAAAATGGTAGAATTCTTACTGAATGTCCTGAAAATTTTAGCTAGTATCTTTATTCAAATTCCAGATTTTTTCCCCTTAGCTAAGCATCATTCTCAATTTCACATATTTTTATATTGTCACTAGGGAAAACAAGTAAAAAGTTAGGAGAAATTATTTCAGAGTGTAAAAAAAGTTATGTCAAATATACATGCTTTTGAATTTAATCTATTAGGCATTGATTTTAATGTATGTATGTATATATATATATAATAGAACATGGATCTTCTGCATTTCAGGCAGGCTCTTTACCATCTAAGCCACCAGGGAAGCCCATATATGCTCATATATGTATGTATATATACACACACATATATATATACACACATATATAATGAGAAATTATATATAATAAGAATTATAATATATAAATTATAAAAAGAAAGTTATATATAATTGTATATGTATCG
>SJYX01015936.1:79129-99925 GCA_006410675.1 Oreotragus oreotragus
GCCAGGCCTCCCTGTCCATCACCATCTCCCGGAGTTCATATTTTCTAACACTAATTTTTTTTTATTCTTTTAAAAATACTGAATTCTTAATAGAATTTATCCTGTGGGTCCTTATACAGGAGACATGGAACAATAATAGATAATATTCTTCACAAAAGTTTTATAGTAGATAGATATGATTTTCCTACTATTCTTTCTTGTATTAAATTACAGTGAAGACTTAGGGCAAGACATGACAGCCAGATGCAGTGGAAATATATTGCTGAGGCATGTGGGTGTGGGTGGAGGGCTGGTGGGAGTGGTCTCTGTGGCATCTGGAGACTGACCTGTCAGAAGGATGACTCTTGACTACTGTGATGGAAGCAGGCATCTCACTCCCCTGGTGTGGCTTCCTCTGGTGCCTGAGGATTGTCTCCTGGTAGGGACAGGTATCTCTGGGAGGTGAGAGCCTAGGTCTTTACTGCTACTGGGCTCTTGGTTGGTTTCATCGTCATTATTCAGTTCAAAGATGGCCTTATCCACGTGCAGAAAATGTTCAGCCATAACCTCCAGGATCTTACTTTCTTCTTTATTTTCCTTATAGAGCTAGATTTGCTTTAAGTTTAACTTTTTGATGGAAAATTTCAACCATACCCACCACCCAGCTTTAAGAAGTATGGATCTGGCTAATCTTGTTTCATCAAGAGTACATTTTTCAAATCCCAGCAGCATACTTTTCCTCCCAAGGACCTGTATTTCCATTGTTAGAATCCATTGGTGACTAAACCGGGCGTTCCTTGAAAGCATTGTCTATATAGTTCCTTGGCAAATATTCAATTAAAAAGCAAAAAGGAGAAGGAAGAAGAAAAGCCCATGTAGCAGGACACAGGGCTCTGTTTCCAGTCTTCCTCAAGGAGCCTGACAGCCAAATCAGCTTCTCCAGAAGGGTCAGCCTCTCCAGATGGCTCCAGCTCACCTTCTTTTCAAAGGTCAATTTATAAATGTATAATTTGTGTTAATTTACAACAGAAAAATGCATGATCCCAATGCCAAAACAGTTGTCTCTTTTGTTTAAGATGCCCTCCCTATTTACAAAGATTCGGATGTGACTTAGGGATTCAACAACAGCCTTACTCGGATCTTCTTTGCCTGAACTGAGCCAGGCACATTGACTTCTGCTTGGATTACTTCTAGCAAAGCACTACATTGCTCCTTGCAATAACCCTTAGGCCACGTCCAAACTCATGTTTTAAAAAATCATCAGCCAAAAACCTGCAGAGGTCAGCGGTACCTCTTGGTGTTGTCTTCGCCCACGTACCCTGAAAGGGATATGAGTTTCCAGATTTAAGAGGATAAAGTGTGATTGGCACGATAGCATTAATATTTTGTGCCCTGTGCTATTTATTGTTCCCTCCCATCCTGCCCAAAGTCAGTGTGGAATTGCTAAAGGGCCCAGGTGTTTCTTGTTTGGTTTGGATTTTTGAGGCTTAAGGCCGTACATCATTGGTGGAAGACACTTCCTTTGGCCTGTTTCTCTGGCTCTTTGGATCTTGACTTTTCTGGAACCTGATAAACAGAAAGTAATGTGTTCCCATTGCTTGGCTTACCTGTCAGGAGTGGAGTCCAGCTTTGCTGATCCAATTATGTACAACTGGGAAACAGGGGGAAACAGGCTGGGATTGTTCATTTGGAACTCTTCCAGAGTTTGTGCAGGACTTGACAAGGAATCATCAGAATGCTGATGCCATACATCTTTCCCACAAAGATGGCAGTTGATCTAAGTTCCAATGTTTTCCTTTCTCAGCAAAAAAATAAAATAAAAATAAATAAAATAATAATAATATGCTTTAAGAGCTTAAAATTTTCAAATTGCAAACCTTTTTTCCATCTCATTTCTTCTCTTTTGTCCTATATTATTTCATTCCTGTCTTTGTCTCCTGCTCACTAACCCACTGTTTATTTTTCCATCATGATTTTTCCATCTTGCCATAATACTACCTTTAGCATTCATTAGAGTGAAATGTGAGATATAGCTCATTACTGTCCATTAAAATCAGTTGAAGTATTAATTGCTGAGTCATGTCCTACTCTTTTGCAAACCCATGGACTGTACCCGCCCAGGCTCCTGTGTCCATGGAATTCTCCAGGCAATAATACTGAAGTGGATTGCTATTTCCTTCTCCAGTTAAGGAAAACTTTAAAGTACGTGCTATATTTCAGGTCCAAAATAACATATTAGAATTTCTTCAGCTTTGAAATTATCTCATGCTGAAGGAAGTTATGTTTATTCATATACTTTTTCCTATCAAGCCCATTTCTAGGATCTTGAGGAACTAGTGAAAAAGAATATCTATTTGCTTATGAAAATATTTTGTTATAAATCACACTGAAGAAAAACATTCTATGGCACACAATATTCTATCATCAAAAAAATAAAAATGAAAACCATAAAGAAAAAAAGGAAAAAAGTCTTCGTTTTTCTCCTAATGCTGCTTAGTTTAACTTAATGTTTTGAGTTTGAATTGAGATTATGAATAGTTTTTCCTAATAATGATATTATATTGATTTACAATCAAAATTTATTTGATAAAGTGTCAGTTCAGCTCTCCAACTTACTGTATTTGTGTAGAGTACAGTCACACAAAAATAGCCAATTTAATTAATTTTTTTTTAATTTAAGGGTCCAGGATTTATAGCTACAATGTGGGGTGTCTTCATGTTTAAGGAAATACAGGTATGTACACAAAAGGTGTAGATCCAGTCAAGAAACATATTTAATACTCTGTGTTATTTCTGAAAACTGCAACACCAAAGCCCAGGGCAGAAAACATGTGAATGAATTTGACAGGTCAGATATTCAAAGTGATACCATCTCTAATTAGAAAAGAAAACACTAACCATATGATAATTATTATGGATATGTTTTTCTCCACCTTAGAGGAAAAATGCTTTAGCTGACTTTATTTTCCCTTAAAAGATTTTGGTTAAATCATCCAAAAATAAGATAGATAGAAATTGTATCTAATGAAAAATGTTAGATAAACAAGATGAAAATTTTTACCCCCAAAATTAAAACATCCTTGAGGCAAATGGAATTTGAGAATAGATTTTTTATTGTTGTTGAATCTCATGCCTTCCAAAGTCCTCCACATCCAACCAGCATCTTTATAGGAAAACATCCTCTCAAATGTAAATGATGGTGACTTAAAATGCTTTTACCAAGTAGTTCTAGGATGTGTGTGTGTGTTTTCATTAAAAATTGTTTTTAAGATTTTTCCCCTTTACCTTTATTTGTGGCAAAAGCCTTCAGTTGAGGCTATGCGAATGATATTTCGTAGTAGTTTTTACTGAAAACAATATAAATTAGAGACACTGTCAAGGCATTATGGATATAATATTTTTTGCCTTAACAAGAAGCAAATAATTCCTGTCTCTAAAAAAGATCTGATGTTGCTAATCTCTGGGAGCCATAAAGTGAACATGTCCCTGGAAAATTCTTAAAATGATTACTCAGTCTTAGATTTAAAATGTCATTTCATTCATTTCAAATGAAATGTGTTGACTTAGAAAGTCATAAGATGTTAATACAAGTAAGATTTTCAGGTTAAAGAAGTAATAAATTTGTTTAGGAGATATTTGGATCACAATCTTGATCGCTGTGTTTTTAAATTTACAAGACAACTTAAAACATTTATAGATGTTCTTCTTTTGAATATGTTTTTTACTTATTTTAGTTAAGATTGCTTTTCACAAAAAAAAATAATTTTATGCCAAAGCACACTCTAAATCTCTTCACAAATATTTCATCTGCTTCATGAAGAATAATGATTCCTATTTAAGAACTAGATATTATTCAGCATAACATGCTGAAACCTTAGAAAATCACAAACCTATTTACAACTGTAGGTATAAATAAACATAAACTAAGAATAGACTTATTATGAAGCATGTAAAAATTATTTTACAGTATAACAATACTGAATTAAAAATCTTCTTCCCTAGATAGAGGAACTTACTTGAGCAAGAGAATACCCAACCATTGGGCCTACTGTTAATTCTTGAGAATCTTTTAAAGAGACACATAAAAGATGAAATAACTTTTTAAGATACCCGGGGAAAAGGCTCAGACCAATTAGAGGAGGGGCTTTTAAAAATGATAAAACATGACCAAGTAGGGTTTAATTCAGGAATGCAATGATGGATCATATTATGTATAATGTAATTTATTGTACTGTTTTTAGATAGAAAAGAAACTGTATAATAGTATATATTCAAAAAGTATTTACTAAAATTAAAAGCCAGTTTTTAATTAAGAGAACAACCTTTAACAATAGGAGGAATAGGAAATAAGACAAAGCTTAGCTGATATAAGATGTCTATCAAAAACTATGTAAATACATAACTAAAGTGAAACATAAACATTCTCTGTCAATTATATCTCAATAGAACTGAAAATTTATAAGTTCTCTATAAGTCAAAGATCTTTCCATCATTGCTGTTACTCAGTATTTTCTGGAGATCTTAGCCAGTGGGCTAAGATAAAATTAAGACATAAAAGAAAAATAAGAAAAAATATTGTTTGCATATAATATTCTCTTCTTTAAATTTAAAAGAATCGGCTGAAAATCTGGAGAACCCATAAGATCACTTTGTAAGGCACTGAAATATAAATATTAACTTAGTAACTTTCCAATATGCCATCAAGGATTAAAAAGAAAAAAATGAATGCTGTTAATACCAACAAAACTGATGAAAATGTAAGAAAACAGCAAGGAATGTGCTGGTTTTATGAAATAATTTCCTATACTGCAGAAGCTTACTACAGAACCTCAAAGATTGTCACAGCAGATGAGCAACTCACCATATCCCTGACAGAATAGCTCCCTGTTTTTACTGGGCAGCATCTCCATTCACCATCAGTGTAATCCCAATAAAATCCCAGGGTGTTCCATCTATAGATGTGCAAGTGAGTGCTTCAGTTTGGCCAAGTATGTATCCAAATAGAGAGAGGGAAGGCAAAGCTGAAAGCACAGCCAATTTTGTTGACCTTTTGAGCTTCCCTGATAGCTCAGTCGTAAAGAATCTGCCTGCCAAGCAGGAGACATGGGTTCAATCCCTGGGTTGGGAAGATCCCCTGGAGAAGGAAATGACACCCCACTCCAGTATTCTTGCCTGGGAATCCCATGGACAGAGGAGCCTGGAGGGCTACAGCTGAAAGCTCAATGAGTTTTGTTGACCTTTTATCCCTAGTTAAAACACCTTACAAATCTGTCTACAAGCAGAACTTAGTGAGTGTCCACAGTACTTATCATTCAAAGCAGATGCCTAACTGCCTCTTGACAGAGACCTAAAGGACAGTTTTAAATGCTTTATATGCCAATGAGTTTAAGAGTTTAACTAGACGGTGAAACCAAAATCCTATTTGAATTTTTTAAATTATGTTTCTTAAAAACAAAACCCTAGAGGGGAAAAAAAGCAATTTAAAAAAAAGTTTTTATTAAGGTATGGTTGATTTATGATGTTCTATTAGTTTCTGCTGTGCAACAAATTAAATCAGTTACATCTACATATATCGACCCTGTTTGAGATTCTTTTCCCATATAGGTCACTGCATATTGAGCTGAGATCCCCATGCTGTACAGTAGGTCCTTATTAGCAAAACATTTTATGTTTGTGACTTGTAGGTCCTGTCAGCTATGTCTTGAAGCAGTCCTTGAAGACCCATAGTTATAAGTCCACAACCTACAACAGGGAGGACTTAATCGGAGATCCGAGCACTATGGGGAAGAGTTTAAAGATTTTATTTCATTTCAATGCTGCTAAGTGCTTTGGTTGGACGCTTTGCCCTTGTGACATTCTTTTATATCTAATATCTGTTCCTCTTTGGAAAGTTTGTTTTAGAATCTCATATTTAGCTATTTTAAGCTAGACTGCCAGTATATTTTTAGCAACACACTTTAGTCAGAATGTCCTCAGTAATCCCAATGCAGGAAATTGTTACCACAATTTACAAGCCAATAGCAACTTCCAGATAAAGAATGAGATGATTTGTCATCTTAGTACCTGTCTCAGAAAGCCACATTAAACACTTTTTGCTTTGGGGAGAATGTTAGCGTGCTCTTTCTAAGAGTTAGCATTCACCTTTGACAAAGTAAAACTACTGCTTTTGCACAAATATAATTGGTCTTTTTCTCTAGGAGACTAGGAAGTTTGCTCAGATTTTTAACCTTAAAAGGAAGAAAAAAAAAAATTAGTCCCTGAGAACATTGTTCTTCTGTCTCCAAAGACAATAGAACAGAGAGCTTACAACATATTCACATAATTTGGTTGTAAAGTGCTGATATTTGAGACCCCATATATTGTTTTTCCTTATGTCAATGATCTCATCAGTTGTTTAATTCACACAGCACATTTGGAAATTGAGTGTATTGACTCTTTGAACAAATATTTATTGAGTGCCTACTCTGCACCAATTCTGGTATCTAGGCAAAGGCTGCAGCCATTAACAAAAAGTTGTCAGGAAACCTTAAAGCCTTCAGGAGTGTGTGTGTGTGTGTGTGTATGTGTGTATGTGTGTGTGTGCTTATGTGTCTGTGTGTGTTGTATGTGGGTATCAGTAAATTAGGTGCCCTGTGCTTGGCAAGGTTTTATGCTGCCTTTCACTTGTAGAACTTATACCAGAGTGACTTTTGTAGAGTTTGTGCTGACAGTGAATCAGACAATTCAGGCAGCCAAATCCAACTTAAAAAGACCCCTCTGGTCATCAGATAGATGCAGAATCACCTACTCTAACCCAATTCTTTATTCAGATGAAAAATGGGGATATACATTTTTGACATTTTGGTTATATATTAATTGTCATTAGTTTTATTGANCAGTGAATCAGACAATTCAGGCAGCCAAATCCAACTTAAAAAGACCCCTCTGGTCATCAGATAGATGCAGAATCACCTACTCTAACCCAATTCTTTATTCAGATGAAAAATGGGGATATACATTTTTGACATTTTGGTTATATATTAATTGTCATTAGTTTTATTGAAAGCTGATAATAGTATCATATGATTTGACTACCAGGAGATCTCAGTGTAACTGAGATCCTGTTCCACTTGCCTCAGAGTATTAGGTCTACATTTAAACAGTCGTATAGACTATTTAGCCTGGCAATCATTCAGAGGAGAACAGCTAGGACTATGTGGGAGCTTGAAATTGTTCCCTATGAAAGATGGTCAGGGGAGCTAAAATATTGACCAAGGAAAAAGATGCTCAGGGATACAGCACACTTATTTTCCACTGTCTGGGGGTTTATCTTGTGGGAGAGAGATTAGGATCGATCTATCTGTACTCTTAGAGATGGAACTTGTGAGAAATACAGTATTTCTATTGAACACAGAGTGGTATTTGTTTGTTCATATAAAGATTGGCTGGCATCCTCCATGGTTCCATCTTTAAGACCAGTGCACCCACATGTAGCTGGGGGAGTCATCTTTGTTTCTATTTCTCCCTTGCCCTTTAGCTTGGTCTCTGTCTCTGCATCTGCACTTCATCCTCTCTTCCCAGGACTGCGGTCACCTCCTCATTGGTCCCCTCACATCCATTCTGGCCCCCTCCAATCTGTTCTTAATCTGCAAAAGTGTGGGCTTTACAAAATGGAAGCCTGTCTTTTCAACATACTTGGCTCTGCCTGTTCCTCTCATGTCTTCCTATTGCTTGAAAAGTAAATCCAAAGTATAACATGGCCTCTAAGATACCGCCTGCTCAGGCACATGCATAACCTTCAGCCTCATTGAGCCATGCTTAATTCACTGCTGCACCCTCTCAGACCTTCTTTCAGTCCCTGGAAAGTACCATGTTTCTCTTACAACAGAGCTTTGCACACACATTCTACTCAAAATCTGTATCTGCTGCCCTCCCCTCCCCCCAATTCACTGATACTTAAGAGCTCAACTCAACTCTAGATCTGCCTCCTTAAGATTTCTATGTGATGCACTTAAAACAGCCACCCCTGTTTGCGTGTTACTCATTCCCATCTCCCACATTACATAAGTCACTGAATAGGGGCACGTTTTGCTTACCATTTTAATCCCAGAACATGTGGATGGATAGTGGGAGTGCACATGTATTTATTGAATGGGTAATGACAGACGACCTGAGAATCTGGAAGGTTCATACAGAGGGATAATGGAAAAGCATACAGGAGGTAGACCAGATGGTTAGTAAGGTCCACAGAACTCTTGAGAGTTTGTGCTTTTTATATATTTGATTCAGGTCTTCTTAATGACAATTATTCTTTTTATTACTCAGGGTCAAAAAAACTACCTGCTGATGATGCTTGCATTTTGCATCATCTTGACCGGAGCCTTATGCACAGCTTTTTCTAAAATTTGACAACCACAAGGCCAGCAGATGGCCGCAGCACTTGAGAACACCTCTCCTGGACACAAGAGATTGTGCTGAGAACAGAGTTCATGTTCACACAGCAAGTGGATCTTCATCCATCCTGGATTAGGGTAAATGATTTTCCTTCCCACAAATGTGACATTGAAGGAAAACCAGCTTTCAGTCAAGCATAAAAATGAGAAGTTCTCCCAATGAACTGTTTATGAAGGTAGGACTTGACCTCATTGTATCTGAAGACGTGGCTTTGACCACAATATGTGTTTACTGGGGCATAATCTAGCAAACAGTGCAGCATTCATATATCAAGAATTGTGTATGTGTCCACATTTCCAAAATATGAGCCTCATTTATGAAGACAGGCATAAAAACGTTGGGGAGGAGCAGGAAGAATATGTATATTATGATGGAATTAGGATCCAAAGATATCTGGAGCCTTTGTGAGAAAAAGTAAATGTCAGAGTTGGCAAGTGAATGTTAAAAAAGCCACTTCATTATTTTCAGCCCAGACTTATTTTTACTTCAAATTAATGTTGCTCGATTCTCAATCACCCACCCAGTTAACTCAAAATGCTTTGATATCTCCAGATGAAATGCATCCTTAGAGAACAAAACCTTCCCACTGTTGAGAATATGTGTGTAACACATATACGTATGTTTACAAGTACACACCTGTAAATACACATGCATATATGAATGTTCTACTATAAACTGAGGGTAAAATCTAGAATTGCTGAAGCAAGATTCTAGCTTATTACACACCCATGAATACACACACATATATGTATATACTCTAACTTGTGAAGAAACTCTAGAATTGCTGAAGCAGGGTTCTAACTTATCACAGTGAGAATTTTAAGGAACCAATACACTCCACTAGATGTACAATTATGTTTTTCTAAAATATATTTTTTCTAAAACCCCTCTTGTAACCAGTGGTTTTCTTCAATTTTTAAATGGTGGTTTACACTAGGTCAAAGAAAATCACAGAACATGATAGTTGTCTTTAAGAAAACTGAAATGGAACTGCTATGACAATGTTTGTTACAATGGTTCCCAAACTCTTAAAATAATAGTATAAAAAAACCTGGAATAGTGCAGTGTAGGTTTCACCCACTCCCACTTGATGATATCACATTACTTTGCTACTTGGAGGGGCAAAATATGTGTGACTCTCTAGCTGATCTGTGTGGGTTTAAATACCACCTCTGCTTCATCTTAATTGTGTGACTTGGGATAAATGTTCTGAGTCAGATTTCTCATTTGTAAACTGGAGCTATTGCTAGTATCTGTCTCACGTGGTTACCAGGAAGTTCAAATTAGTGAAAATCTATATTTTCTTTATTGTCTGGCACTTGGCAAACATTGTATAATTCTCAGCTATTAATACTACGTCTTGTTTCAGGGAAAACGCCTGTGTCTGTAGATCAGAGAATACATTGTAAGAACTGCTTCCCTTACCACTCCCCCACGACCCAAACAACTACTTATACCTGTCTATGAGTACAGATTAAAAATGACACTGCTTAATTGCTGAATTGCAAGTATAAGTAAATATTTGATTAACATCTTCCAAAATCTCATTTAATTTTAAGCTGAAATGTCACTAATTATACTGATAGCTTTGAATAAATTGATATGAAACAAAACTATTTTTCTCATTTATTTTTTTTTAATTTTCATTTTTACTTTATTTTACTTTACAATATTGTATTGGGGTTTTGCCATACATTGACATGAGTCCACCACGGGTGTACATGAGTTCCCAATCCTGAACTCCCCTCCCACCTCCCACCCCATATCATCTCTCTGGATCATCCCCGTGCACCAGCTTCAAGCATCCTGTATCCTATATCAAACATAGACTGGCAATTCATTTCTTACATGATAGTATACATGTTTCAATGCCTTTGTGAGAAAAAGTAAATGTCAGAGTTGGCAAGTGAATGTTAAAAAAGCCACTTCATTATTTTCAGCCCAGACTTATTTTTACTTCAAATTAATGTTGCTCGATTCTCAATCACCCACCCAGTTAACTCAAAATGCTTTGATATCTCCAGATGAAATGCATCCTTAGAGAACAAAACCTTCCCACTGTTGAGAATATGTGTGTAACACATATACGTATGTTTACAAGTATACACCTGTAAATACACATGCATATATGAATGTTCTACTATAAACTGGGGGTAAAATCTAGAATTGCTGAAGCAAGATTCTAGCTTATTACACACCCATGAATACACACATATATATGTATATACTCTAACTTGTGGAGAAAATCTAGAATTGCTGAAGCAGGGTTCTAACTTATCACGGTGAGAATTTTAAGGAACCAATACACTCCACTAGATGTACAATTATGTTTTTCTAAAATATATTTTTTCCAAAACCCCTCTTGTAACCAGTGGTTTTCTTCAATTTTTAAATGGTGGTTTACACTAGGTCAAAGAAAATCACAGAACATGATAGTTGTCTTTAAGAAAACTGAAATGGAACTGCTATGACAATGTTTGTTACAATGGTTCCCAAACTCTTAAAATAATAGTATAAAAAAACCTGGAATAGTGCAGTGTAGGTTTCACCCACTCCCACTTGATGATATCACATTACTTTGCTACTTGGAGGGGCAAAATATGTGTGACTCTCTAGCTGATCTGTGTGGGTTTAAATACCACCTCTGCTTCATCTTAATTGTGTGACTTGGGATAAATGTTCTGAGTCAGATTTCTCATTTGTAAACTGGAGCTATTGCTAGTATCTGTCTCACGTGGTTACCAGGAAGTTCAAATTAGTGAAAATCTATATTTTCTTTATTGTCTGGCACTTGGCAAACATTGTATAATTCTCAGCTATTAATACTACATCTTGTTTCAGGGAAAACGCCTGTGTCTGTAGATCAGAGAATACATTGTAAGAACTGCTTCCCTTACCACTCCCCCACGACCCAAACAACTACTTATACCTGTCTATGAGTACAGATTAAAAATGACACTGCTTAATTGCTGAATTGCAAGTATAAGTAAATATTTGATTAACATCTTCCAAAATCTCATTTAATTTTAAGCTGAAATGTCACTAATTATACTGATAGCTTTGAATAAATTGATATGAAACAAAACTATTTTTCTCATTTATTTTTTTTTAATTTTCATTTTTACTTTATTTTACTTTACAATATTGTATTGGGGTTTTGCCATACATTGACATGAGTCCACCACGGGTGTACATGAGTTCCCAATCCTGAACTCCCCTCCCACCTCCCACCCCATATCATCTCTCTGGATCATCCCCGTGCACCAGCTTCAAGCATCCTGTATCCTATATCAAACATAGACTGGCAATTCATTTCTTACATGATAGTATACATGTTTCAATGCCTTTGTGAGAAAAAGTAAATGTCAGAGTTGGCAAGTGAATGTTAAAAAAGCCACTTCATTATTTTCAGCCCAGACTTATTTTTACTTCAAATTAATGTTGCTCGATTCTCAATCACCCACCCAGTTAACTCAAAATGCTTTGATATCTCCAGATGAAATGCATCCTTAGAGAACAAAACCTTCCCACTGTTGAGAATATGTGTGTAACACATATACGTATGTTTACAAGTATACACCTGTAAATACACATGCATATATGAATGTTCTACTATAAACTGGGGGTAAAATCTAGAATTGCTGAAGCAAGATTCTAGCTTATTACACACCCATGAATACACACATATATATGTATATACTCTAACTTGTGGAGAAAATCTAGAATTGCTGAAGCAGGGTTCTAACTTATCACGGTGAGAATTTTAAGGAACCAATACACTCCACTAGATGTACAATTATGTTTTTCTAAAATATATTTTTTCCAAAACCCCTCTTGTAACCAGTGGTTTTCTTCAATTTTTAAATGGTGGTTTACACTAGGTCAAAGAAAATCACAGAACATGATAGTTGTCTTTAAGAAAACTGAAATGGAACTGCTATGACAATGTTTGTTACAATGGTTCCCAAACTCTTAAAATAATAGTATAAAAAAACCTGGAATAGTGCAGTGTAGGTTTCACCCACTCCCACTTGATGATATCACATTACTTTGCTACTTGGAGGGGCAAAATATGTGTGACTCTCTAGCTGATCTGTGTGGGTTTAAATACCACCTCTGCTTCATCTTAATTGTGTGACTTGGGATAAATGTTCTGAGTCAGATTTCTCATTTGTAAACTGGAGCTATTGCTAGTATCTGTCTCACGTGGTTACCAGGAAGTTCAAATTAGTGAAAATCTATATTTTCTTTATTGTCTGGCACTTGGCAAACATTGTATAATTCTCAGCTATTAATACTACATCTTGTTTCAGGGAAAACGCCTGTGTCTGTAGATCAGAGAATACATTGTAAGAACTGCTTCCCTTACCACTCCCCCACGACCCAAACAACTACTTATACCTGTCTATGAGTACAGATTAAAAATGACACTGCTTAATTGCTGAATTGCAAGTATAAGTAAATATTTGATTAACATCTTCCAAAATCTCATTTAATTTTAAGCTGAAATGTCACTAATTATACTGATAGCTTTGAATAAATTGATATGAAACAAAACTATTTTTCTCATTTATTTTTTTTTAATTTTCATTTTTACTTTATTTTACTTTACAATATTGTATTGGGGTTTTGCCATACATTGACATGAGTCCACCACGGGTGTACATGAGTTCCCAATCCTGAACTCCCCTCCCACCTCCCACCCCATATCATCTCTCTGGATCATCCCCGTGCACCAGCTTCAAGCATCCTGTATCCTATATCAAACATAGACTGGCAATTCATTTCTTACATGATAGTATACATGTTTCAATGCCTTTGTGAGAAAAAGTAAATGTCAGAGTTGGCAAGTGAATGTTAAAAAAGCCACTTCATTATTTTCAGCCCAGACTTATTTTTACTTCAAATTAATGTTGCTCGATTCTCAATCACCCACCCAGTTAACTCAAAATGCTTTGATATCTCCAGATGAAATGCATCCTTAGAGAACAAAACCTTCCCACTGTTGAGAATATGTGTGTAACACATATACGTATGTTTACAAGTATACACCTGTAAATACACATGCATATATGAATGTTCTACTATAAACTGGGGGTAAAATCTAGAATTGCTGAAGCAAGATTCTAGCTTATTACACACCCATGAATACACACATATATATGTATATACTCTAACTTGTGGAGAAAATCTAGAATTGCTGAAGCAGGGTTCTAACTTATCACGGTGAGAATTTTAAGGAACCAATACACTCCACTAGATGTACAATTATGTTTTTCTAAAATATATTTTTTCCAAAACCCCTCTTGTAACCAGTGGTTTTCTTCAATTTTTAAATGGTGGTTTACACTAGGTCAAAGAAAATCACAGAACATGATAGTTGTCTTTAAGAAAACTGAAATGGAACTGCTATGACAATGTTTGTTACAATGGTTCCCAAACTCTTAAAATAATAGTATAAAAAAACCTGGAATAGTGCAGTGTAGGTTTCACCCACTCCCACTTGATGATATCACATTACTTTGCTACTTGGAGGGGCAAAATATGTGTGACTCTCTAGCTGATCTGTGTGGGTTTAAATACCACCTCTGCTTCATCTTAATTGTGTGACTTGGGATAAATGTTCTGAGTCAGATTTCTCATTTGTAAACTGGAGCTATTGCTAGTATCTGTCTCACGTGGTTACCAGGAAGTTCAAATTAGTGAAAATCTATATTTTCTTTATTGTCTGGCACTTGGCAAACATTGTATAATTCTCAGCTATTAATACTACATCTTGTTTCAGGGAAAACGCCTGTGTCTGTAGATCAGAGAATACATTGTAAGAACTGCTTCCCTTACCACTCCCCCACGACCCAAACAACTACTTATACCTGTCTATGAGTACAGATTAAAAATGACACTGCTTAATTGCTGAATTGCAAGTATAAGTAAATATTTGATTAACATCTTCCAAAATCTCATTTAATTTTAAGCTGAAATGTCACTAATTATACTGATAGCTTTGAATAAATTGATATGAAACAAAACTATTTTTCTCATTTATTTTTTTTTAATTTTCATTTTTACTTTATTTTACTTTACAATATTGTATTGGGGTTTTGCCATACATTGACATGAGTCCACCACGGGTGTACATGAGTTCCCAATCCTGAACTCCCCTCCCACCTCCCACCCCATATCATCTCTCTGGATCATCCCCGTGCACCAGCTTCAAGCATCCTGTATCCTATATCAAACATAGACTGGCAATTCATTTCTTACATGATAGTATACATGTTTCAATGCCTTTGTGAGAAAAAGTAAATGTCAGAGTTGGCAAGTGAATGTTAAAAAAGCCACTTCATTATTTTCAGCCCAGACTTATTTTTACTTCAAATTAATGTTGCTCGATTCTCAATCACCCACCCAGTTAACTCAAAATGCTTTGATATCTCCAGATGAAATGCATCCTTAGAGAACAAAACCTTCCCACTGTTGAGAATATGTGTGTAACACATATACGTATGTTTACAAGTATACACCTGTAAATACACATGCATATATGAATGTTCTACTATAAACTGGGGGTAAAATCTAGAATTGCTGAAGCAAGATTCTAGCTTATTACACACCCATGAATACACACATATATATGTATATACTCTAACTTGTGGAGAAAATCTAGAATTGCTGAAGCAGGGTTCTAACTTATCACGGTGAGAATTTTAAGGAACCAATACACTCCACTAGATGTACAATTATGTTTTTCTAAAATATATTTTTTCCAAAACCCCTCTTGTAACCAGTGGTTTTCTTCAATTTTTAAATGGTGGTTTACACTAGGTCAAAGAAAATCACAGAACATGATAGTTGTCTTTAAGAAAACTGAAATGGAACTGCTATGACAATGTTTGTTACAATGGTTCCCAAACTCTTAAAATAATAGTATAAAAAAACCTGGAATAGTGCAGTGTAGGTTTCACCCACTCCCACTTGATGATATCACATTACTTTGCTACTTGGAGGGGCAAAATATGTGTGACTCTCTAGCTGATCTGTGTGGGTTTAAATACCACCTCTGCTTCATCTTAATTGTGTGACTTGGGATAAATGTTCTGAGTCAGATTTCTCATTTGTAAACTGGAGCTATTGCTAGTATCCGTCTCACGTGGTTACCAGGAAGTTCAAATTAGTGAAAATCTATATTTTCTTGATTGTCTGGCACTTGGCAAACATTGTATAATTCTCAGCTATTAATACTACATCTTGTTTCAGGGAAAACGCCTGTGTCTGTAGATCAGAGAATACATTGTAAGAACTGCTTCCCTTACCACTCCCCCACGACCCAAACAACTACTTATACCTGTCTATGAGTACAGATTAAAAATGACACTGCTTAATTGCTGAATTGCAAGTATAAGTAAATATTTGATTAACATCTTCCAAAATCTCATTTAATTTTAAGCTGAAATGTCACTAATTATACTGATAGCTTTGAATAAATTGATATGAAACAAAACTATTTTTCTCATTTATTTTTTTTTAATTTTCATTTTTACTTTATTTTACTTTACAATATTGTATTGGGGTTTTGCCATACATTGACATGAGTCCACCACGGGTGTACATGAGTTCCCAATCCTGAACTCCCCTCCCACCTCCCACCCCATATCATCTCTCTGGATCATCCCCGTGCACCAGCTTCAAGCATCCTGTATCCTATATCAAACATAGACTGGCAATTNTTTGTATTGGGGGAGGTTGGTTTTTTGTTTTGTTTGGCAGTGGTGAACCTGAAATCTCCCAAACTCTAGGTCATTTGGGGGATTTTTTTTCCCCCACCTATTTCTTTCCTTTTCTCTGGTTCTTTGCCTAGTCTCCAACACTTTTGTGACCTGAAGACTTGAGAAACTCCCTGGATATTGCTGGGTCTCGCGATCTCACTCTCTCCCTTCCCCCACTTTAGTACTTAATCCTTCTTACTGTACTTACTTTGACATTCCCAAATTCTTATCTCTGTCTACTCAACTCAGGAAGATTGCTGGGGCCTGTTTGTTTTCCCCCTTATTGCACTGAAGCCTGCAAACTCTATCCAGGAAGTAAAATTGGAAAATTGTAGAGCTCAACTTGTTTCCCTTTATAACAGGTATCACAGTCTTGTCCTGCCTATGGCCCAATATTTTATATATTTTACTCATGTTTAAGTTTCTTTATTGTGTGAAGATTAATGTGACTTCAGTTATTTCATCTTTGCCAGAAGCAGAGGCCGTCTGGTGAGCATTCTGTCACTAAACTGTAGCAGGCTAAATTACTGAAACTTCTTTTCTGTCACACTTTCATAAACAGCAACATCAGATAACAACTAGGCATTATACCAGGTTGAGTGTGACTACCTGATAAGTATGTCCTAGTCCTAATTTTCAGTACCCATGAATGTGACCTTATTTGGCAATCAAGTCTTTGCAGATTAAATTATGGATCTCACAGTGAGACCATCCTGGATTTAATATGGACTCTAACTCTTACAAGAGGAGGAGAGGGTTATTTGACATTCTCAGGAACACAGGAAAGGATACTTTGAAAGGGAGGCAGAGATAAGAGAGACCTAACTACAAGCCAAGAGATGACTTGGATTGCTGGAAGGCACTGGAAACCAAGAGCCAGCCTAGAAGGAACTTCTTCCCCACACCCTCCAGGACACAGCCCTGCCAAGGTCTTAATTTCAGACTTGATAGCCACCAGAGATGTGTGTAAGAGAGCACACACCCCTAAGCAACCCAGTGAGCATACAAGATATTGCACAAAATAAGATGCACAAATGCAAGCTATGAACTTTAGCCCTGGCAATACTACTACTAAGACAGAGATGCTGGCTAAACTGCAGGGCAAGCATAGAATAAGTAGAAAATTACACTTTGTGAAGGTCTGAAAAAGTGGCTGGTTTTCCCTCGAAAGAGTTGTGCATTTCATCTTAGTGTGAGAGGGGGCATACCTTTCTTCCTCTATGAAAAGGAAATGTGTCAAGTGATTTTTCGTTTGTTTGGTTTTTACTTTTAAAAAGGAAATAAGCCTGAGGATCTGGGATGTTGTGTAAAGCATCTTAGGTAGACATCTCCATATAGAAAACAGGAATTAGATCAGAAAAATAACAGAACTTCATTTTACTAGAACTTTATGTTCTATTGAAAATAATAGAACTTTGTCTAAAGTTTCTTGATATTGACAGTAAGATCCTTCTAGCAAACAGGACATCGACATGAACTCAATTGTTTTTTAGCTACTGATGTACTCATATGAGAACTATGTCATTTTCTTTTTCCTATTGAAGATAATCTATCTCTCTGGAAGATAATTATACTCCTATCTTTTAAAGGATTCTGAGTGAAGTGAAAAATAAAATATAACAGAATTTTAATTATGTGAGTTATGACTCACTCATCATTGTTTATACTGGTGCTCGAGTTACCTGTTCTTAACTATGTAAAAGAGATTCGTTATAATTGGTTCACACGATTATGAGGCTAAATCCCTAGTCTGCAGTTGGTGAGCTAGAGACCCTGAGGGCTTGTGAAATTCCAGTCTGAGTCCAAAAGCCTGGAAAAGAAAGGGGTTGATGGTGTCAAGCCCAGCCTGAGTTTGAAGGCCAGAGAACCAGGAAAACCAAGGTTCTAATAGGTTCTGTCTGAGTCCAGGTCTGCCCAAGGCAGGAGAAGACCCCTGCCCCGATCCAGAGACAGGCAGAGAGAGTGTGGCTTCTCTCTTGTGCGTGTTAGGTCGCTCCAGTCGTGTCTAACCGTGTGTGACACTGGACGATAGCCTGTCGGGCTCCTCTGCCAGTGGGATTCCCCAGGGAAGAATACTGGAGTGTGTTGTCATGCCCTCTTCCAGGGGATCTTCCCGACCCAGGGATCAAACCCACGTCTGTCCAATCTCCCTCAATGGCAAGTAAGTTCTTTACCAGTCGCACAGAGTCGGACACGAGTGAAGCGACTTAGCAGCAGCAGCAGCAGCACCACCTGGGAAGCCCAGCTTCTCTCTTACTCAGCCTGTTATTCCATTTAGGCCTTCAGTGGATGGAATAAGGCCCACCCAATCCGCCTCACTCATTCTGCCATTTAAATACCAATCTTATCCAGAAACACCCTCACAAGACACACCCAGAGTCATGTTCAACCAAATATCAGGGCGCCCTGTGGCCCTGCCAAATTGGTACATAGCATTAACCATCACACATATGGGAGAATATTTTCTCATACTCAGTCATATTTTGCCCCTCAATCATAAAAAGAACTTGAGTTTAAATACTTGAATACACTGTTTGGTAATACTGATAGGTAGAGATTGCTTATGATATGTCTGAGACTATAGTTAAAATATGCTTATGATAAACACACAAAAGAATATGCAATTCTTAGGAAGTCTTCCTCTGGATCTTACCTGATCTGATATTATTTCAAATTTCACTCACTTATATTAAAGTCAAATTCAGCTCTGCAGAATTAAACATGAAACCATGTCAAAAATGTGGTTCAGGCTTTTAAGAAATTTGTGCAGTCTGAAAAAGGAAACAATATTTTCTCTGTGTATAATTTATCTGTCAGCTGAAACCCGACATAAAGCTGTTGAAATATAAAGGGGCAGAGTAAGGCAACACTTACATGAGTGGTCACAGCATTAGGAGGTTGGTGGTCAACTCATTCATGATAAATGCTTCAAATACATAAAGTTTTAGTATGTGATAAAATTCCATAAATTTTGAGGGAGAAATTGTGTTAAACCTATGTTCAAAATAGTGTTTCTATTTGGTTCAAAATATGATATAATAAGAGAAAGAAGCTTTGGGGCAACTTTGAAGACTACTCTTATTGAGGCAAATTATGTAATTTGCAGGGTGATAGTGATAGTGAAAGTTAAAGTGAAGTCAGTCAGTCGTGTCCTACTCTTTGCGACCCCATGGACTGTAACCTACCAGGCTCCTTCGTCCATGGAATTTTCCAGGCAAGAGTACTGCAGTGGGTTGCCATTTCCTTCTCCAGGGTATCTTCCTGACCCAGGGATTGAACCAGGGTCTCCCGCACTGCAGGCAGACGCTTTACCATCTGAGCCACGATACGACATGGCTAAGAAAAGTCAGATGCCTCGTCTCTGAGGCATCAGCACAGTCCGCACAAACCGACCTGTCTCTTATCCACGTCCTAACAAAGTCTGTGGTGTGAGGAAGGGAGGTGGGCAGAGAGCAAGGGGGTAGTTGCCCTGGTCTGACCCTGCAGATAGTTCTCCACTGGTTTTCAGTGTATACACATGTACAGAGAAGCTTCTTCATCTGTGCTACATCCTCCATTAAGAGTGGACACTCACTAGTGACCCCTGAGACATGCTGGGAAGTGCCACCAGGAACAATTCTTGAGAAACACTGAGGCTCGAGGTCTGAAGTCCCATACCTGAGCACTCACCCCAAAGTAATTAGCATCTGAGATGTGACTGAAAGCAAAGTGCAAGAGCACATTTTAATGAAAAGCAGGTTTGGAGGAAATGTTACATTTTTGTTAGCAACAGAGAATATATCAGAATTTGAAGACTATAGAGAAAACCACTGGATGGTATCAGGACACCTACATACAACCAGCAGTGAAACTGTGGACGTATCAACTGATTCCTCTTGATTCAACATTTTTCCTTTTAAAAAAAATACTATTTGGTACTTCCGTGGTGGTCCAGTAGCTAAGACTCTGCCTCCCAATGCAAGGGGCCCGGGTTCAATCCCTGGTCTGGGAACTAGATTCCACATGCTGCACTAAGACCTGGTGCAGCCTAGTGAATAAATAAAAGTATTTTTTTTAATATTTTAAGAATATTTTTTATTGTGCAAGTAGTAAAGTTCAAATTAGAAAAAGATTTAAAACTGTCAATCAGAAAAATTATCTAACAACAGAGGACCCTAGGTTTGGTTGCTGGATTAAGTCTATGACCTGACATACCATGATAATTGTGTGTCTGTATTCCTAAAATATTCATTTTAATATGCATGATAAAATTAAGGCATTAAATAATTCATCATCTACTCTTTAAATAGTGTAACAAATTGAGGAACATATTTTTCTTATTATTTCAGCATAACTTGTCACATGTATAGATACCTAAATCCCAAGTATGTAAGTAGTATTACCCAATACAATTTACTATATAAAGCTTCTGTAATGAAGTTTAAAAATGAAGAATTGGGACGTCTTCATAAAGAAGCCATTCAACCTTGATAATTAGGGGAAATCGGGTCGAGTTGTTGAAAATGCAAAATGAGGCACCTGGTTGCCTTACCTTTAGTTGCTTTGGTATGTGTAAAATAATCATTCGTTTAATTCAACTGTATAAATGTTTTCATATTTGTCCACCAGAGGGCAGTGT
>SJYX01015936.1:124243-137636 GCA_006410675.1 Oreotragus oreotragus
TCTTATCACTTACTTATTATTTAGGATTTTTATGTATTCTACTTTCACTGATGGATATTTACTTTGTCAGGAAAGTGAAGATTCCCCCCGGCCCCTCTTGAGTTCTTGAGGCAGGACTAGTAAGAAAATGGACACAGGACAAATTAACAGGAAAAAAAGAAACTAATTTTAATTTGTATGCATGAAAAGTGTTAGGTAGTCAGTCATGTCTGACTGTTTTGACCCCATGGACTGTAGCCCACGAGGCTCCTCTGTCCGTGGGATTTCCCAGGGACGAATACTGGAGTGGGTAGCCACTTCCTCTTCTAGGGGATCTTCCCAGCCCAGGGATTGAACCCAAGTCTCCTGCATTACATTCAGGTTCTTTACTGTCTGAGACATCAGGGAAGCCCCAGATCTCACAGAAATGTGACAGAAGAAGTAGCCAAAAGAGGCATATTTTATCTCTTTTAGACAATACGTTTGTGAGGAATTGACAGGACAAAGAGCTGTAGGCCTTGGGTGCTCAATTAGTGATGAATCTAAATAAACCTTGGGCTTGTAGTCGTAAATTTAAAGAGAAGCACAGTTTGTTTACACAGGCTTCTCTGCTCAAATCCTCTGTCTCCAAACGTAATGCTGTCCTTTGACCTCCAGATGCAGGGGGTGCACCTTTCTCGGGGAAGTTTATTTCCTGTACTTCTAGGAGACAGGGAAGGGCCAGTTTTCCTCTTGCATCAACTGCTTCTCCAGAAACTTCTACTCACAGTAGTGAAGTGAAAGTTTCTCGCTCGTGTCCAACTCTTTGCGACCCCATGGACTATCCAGGCCAGAACACTGGAGTGGGTGGCCTTTCCCTTCTCCAGGGGATCTTCCCAAACCAGGGATCAAATGTAGGTCTCCCACATTGCAGGCAGATTCTTTACCAGCTGAGCCACAAGGGAAGCCCCTACTCAAGGAAATCCATATGCAATTGGGCCATATTTGGGGGCATCCCATCGCAAGCTCCAGCACTTTGTTTTTTAATATATAGCAATAAAGATTATATTAGATCAAGGGTCAGCAATCATTTATGACAAATTTGGCCACAGAGAATAATGATTTGTTTTGGCTATGGGTTGTTTACTGCTTCCAGATACATCAGCACCACTTATGAAAGGATGTGCAATGCAATGACTGATAAGAATAGACTGGCAGTTTATTGACCTGAGTTAACTTCTAGCTTTACTTGTTTTCTAGGTAAACTCTGGCATATTATGCTTCTCACCTTCAATTTCTTCATTTGTAAAATGGAGAAATAAATGCCTACGGATGTTCAAAGAATGAATAAAATAAGAGACGCTCTCACTAGGTCAGTACTCGCTAGCTTCATCCCCTGATGGGATGAAGTACCCTTCATCTCAGTTAGTTGGGACCTGGACTTGGTCCTGAAAACTCAGAAACTGAAAATCACAGGGACCCAGAGTACACTGGTCCCAGCCATTCTGAGTCAAGCTATCAAAACACAGAAGAGACAAGAATAAATTTTTGTACATTAGTCCATTGGTTTTAATGAGGGAGCACTCTCAGCCACGTGAACCTCTCTGCTGCATCCTGAAAAGTGATCTGCATGTAAAAGCAACTGAACAGGAAGTTCTTGCTGTGGGAGGAATCAGAACCAGAAAACTGAAGATTGGATTTGGGTGTATAACATAACTGCAGGGATCTTTCTCAATCATCTGGTGATGAAAAGGATCAGAACATACCACCCACTTTGGCATATTTATTTTGAGCCTAAGGCAATTGAGAAAAAAGTGGATGTAGGAAGGGATCTCTGACTTTACATAAATTATGAGCAGGGCATACATTTCCCACAAGAAGAATGCCCTCCCTATACCAGGAAGACAAAAACATTCTCATCACTGGAGATGTGGCATTGACTCCAAGATGAATCTCTAGAAACAAACCTCAAAAATGAGCCTCATTGTTATGGAGTCCAAGCTTACCCTGCTCGCCACAAGACAGGCCAATAAATCAGAGATGAAGTGTTGAAGCAAGGAATTTGATTTTATTTGGAAAGCTGGAAGACCCAGAGGATGGCAGACTAATGTCTCAAAATTACTATCTTATCAGGCTCTGGATGCTAGGCTCTTTTATAGACCATAGGGGGAGGAGGTGCGGAAGTAAAGTAAAAAAGCAATTACTCTTGCAAATATCTCCTGGAATGGCCAACCTGGGGGAGAGGATGTATTAATTTATTTCTTTCTTAAGCCATCCACTGGTGGGAAGAGTCCTGAACAAAGGCATTTTGATTGAACATTGAAGCAGAGAGGCAGGGTTCCCTAAGGCAGGCCATTATGTATAAACAGAATCCTTTTAGTGAACAAAAGCAATGCGAAGCAAAGGTTAAAATAAAAGAAACAGGTCTAATATGGAATCGTATTTTGTTCGCCCCTGTAACGGTATCTTCCATTAGTTTTCTCCTCAAACTTCCTACTTGTTTTCCCCCAATTTACTACCCCCTAATTCAAATCCCTTTTATCTTTGTCTTATCACATCTGCACAAATCATCACTCTTTGTTAGAATAATATATCAACCTTCAGGACCATTTACCTGTTTGGGTCTTCACTTCTCATGTATGAAAATCTCTGTGAACAAGGAAAATATTAGCATCAAATTCAAAGTGTATTCTTTTCTCCTGGTGACTNCCTAATCCAAATCCCTTTTATCTTTGTCTTATCACATCTGCACAAATCATCACTCTTTGTTAGAATAATATATAAACCTTCAGGACCATTTACCTGTTTGGGTCTTCACTTCTCATATATGAAAATCTCTGTGAACAAGGAAAATATTAGCATCAAATTCAAAGTGTATTCTTTTCTCCTGGTGACTTGTCTTCTGTCAGTTTAATTCTCAGGCTCAGCCTCAGAATTTTAGAGGGTAGAGGAAGTCTTTCCTGTGGCTCTATCTGTCATGTTGACATACCATTCCCTAATACTGCAGCCACTCTAGTGCGCTCCTGCTGCATACCTACATCGAGGGAGTGTGTAATTTCCTCAGCTCTGTCTCATCACAACAAAAACTTGAAGCGACAGACCAGTGTTAAAGCCCTCAGACAGACCATGTCACAGCCCTCAGCGACAGATCAGTGTCACAACTCTCCGACAGATCAGTGTTACACCTCCATACAGCTCAATTTTGTTTAGAAAATAAAGGGAAATAAATCCTCGAGGTGTGAGGGCATGCCAACCCAAAAGACACAAAGAGAAGAGAGAGAGACCCCCCAGCCCTTTGGCTCCTTTTGTTTTTTCCTTAATTTTTTTAAATATAAATTTATTTATTTTAATTGGAGGTTAATTACTTTACAATAGTGTATTGGTTTTGCCATACATCAACATGAATCTGCCACAGGTATACGCGTGTTCCCCATCCTGAACCCCCCTCCCTCCTCCCTCCCCGTACCATCCCTTTAACGAATTTAGAAAGATGGTAATGATAACCCTGTATGCAAGACAGCAAAAGAGATACAGGTGTATAGAACAGTCTTTTGGACTCTGGGGGAGAGGGAGAGGGTGGGATGATTTGGGAGAATGGCATTGAAGCATGTATAATATCATATATGAAACGAATCGCTAGTCCAGGTTCGATGCAGGATACAGGATGCTTGGGGCTGGTGCACTGAGATGACCCAGAGGGATGGTCCCTCTTTTCATGTTTTTTCTCCTCCCCCTGGGCCTGCCCTATGTAAACTGGGCTAGCCAGGAGTGCTGTTTGTTCTACCTGAGGTCCTCACTCGGGTCCTCTGACNCTGTCTCTTATACACATCTGGATGATTTGGGAGAATGGCATTGAAGCATGTATAATATCATATATGAAACGAATCGCTAGTCCAGGTTCGATGCAGGATACAGGATGCTTGGGGCTGGTGCACTGAGATGACCCAGAGGGATGGCCCCTCTTTTCATGTTTTTTCTCCTCCCCCTGGGCCTGCCCTGTGTAAACTGGGCTAACCAGGAGTGCTGTTTGTTCTACCTGAGGTCCTCACTCGGGTCCTCTGACCTTCCTTTGTTCTATTTTCTGGGCTTTTCCTTGCCTTGCTTTTTAGCCACCACCATTCTGGACTCCTCTTTCCTATTCTAGCTACCTAACGTTAGATGGGCACCCCCAATATTTATCCTTGGTCTTTCTGTTCTTGTTGTTCAGTCACTAAGTCGTGTCCAATTCTTTGCAACCCCACAGACTGCAACATGTCAGGCCTCCCTGTCCATCCATCAGCTCCCGTATCTTGCTCAAACTCATGTCCGTTGAGTCGGTGATGCCAGCTAACCATCTCATCCTCTGTCATCCCCTTCTCCTTCTGCTTTCAATCTTTCCCAGCATCAGGGCCTTTTCCAATGAGTTGGCTCTTCACATCAGGTGGCCAAAGTATTGGAACTTCAGCTTCAGCATCAATCCTTCCAAAGAATATTTAGGGTTGATTTCCTTTAGTCTCCCTGCAGTCCTAGGGACTCTCAAGAGTCTTCTCCAGCACCACAGTTTGAAAGCATCAATTGTTTGATACTCAGCTTTCTTTATGATCCAACTGTCACACCCGTACATGACTACTGGAAAAATCACAGCTTTAACTATATGGATTTTGTCAGCAAACTGATGTCTCCACTTTTTAATATGCTGTCTAGATAGCTTTTCTTCCAAGGGGTAAGCATCTTTTAATTTCATGGGTGCAGTCACCATCTGCAGTGATTTTGGTCTAAGCCTCCGTTTCTAATTGGCTTCTCTTTTGATTGACACAGAATATGAAGAAAAGCATGTATTCCTTTAACTATTTAATAATCAAATAAAGTAGAGCTAAGACAAATTTTTCTTATTTTGCAGCTTAACTCTCAGAAGACAGTCTTATTTCCTTCCCTTGATAGGCTTCAGTGCATTCCTTAGTGAAATGATCAAGCATTGGCTAACATACTTGCTCATACTACCTGGCAATTAGTATTTGATAAAATTTAGTTTATTGACTTTTTTCCCCACCAAGCCTCCAGATGAGTATTCATCAATGAGTTTATCTTCATCTTTTTCCCTACTCTATGCCAGAAAAATGAAAGTCAAGTTTTGTCTAGTCTCATTGTAGTCTCTTAACTGAGTTTAGTTACCACTAAATCTACCCTCAGCCTTTCATGTCAGGCCTCCCTGTCCATCCACCAGCTCCCGTATCTTGCTCAAACTCATGTCCGTTGAGTCGGTGATGCCAGCTAACCATCTCATCCTCTGTCATCCCCTTCTCCTTCTGCTTTCAATCTTTCCCAGCATCAGGGCCTTTTCCAATGAGTTGGCTCTTCACATCAGGTGGCCAAAGTATTGGAACTTCAGCTTCAGCATCAATCCTTCCAAAGAATATTTAGGGTTGATTTCCTTTAGTCTCCCTGCAGTCCTAGGGACTCTCAAGAGTCTTCTCCAGCACCACAGTTTGAAAGCATCAATTGTTTGATACTCAGCTTTCTTTATGATCCAACTGTCACACCCGTACATGACTACTGGAAAAATCACAGCTTTAACTATATGGATTTTGTCAGCAAACTGATGTCTCCACTTTTTAATATGCTGTCTAGATAGCTTTTCTTCCAAGGGGTAAGCATCTTTTAATTTCATGGGTGCAGTCACCATCTGCAGTGATTTTGGTCTAAGCCTCCGTTTCTAATTGGCTTCTCTTTTGATTGACACAGAATATGAAGAAAAGCATGTATTCCTTTAACTATTTAATAATCAAATAAAGTAGAGCTAAGACAAATTTTTCTTATTTTGCAGCTTAACTCTCAGAAGACAGTCTTATTTCCTTCCCTTGATAGGCTTCAGTGCATTCCTTAGTGAAATGATCAAGCATTGGCTAACATACTTGCTCATACTACCTGGCAATTAGTATTTGATAAAATTTAGTTTATTGACTTTTTTCCCCACCAAGCCTCCAGATGAGTATTCATCAATGAGTTTATCTTCATCTTTTTCCCTACTCTATGCCAGAAAAATGAAAGTCAAGTTTTGTCTAGTCTCATTGTAGTCTCTTAACTGAGTTTAGTTACCACTAAATCTACCCTCAGCCTTCTTTATGGTCCACTCTCACATCAGTACATGACTACTAGAAAAAACAAATTGCCCTATAGCTGCTTCTTAGTTGAACAGACAAACTTCCTTAATGTTGAAAGCATATTGAAATAGTCCCAGTGATTACAGAATTAGGAATGTGGACAAGAGTATTTTCTTTACTTTTTATCAAAGTATAGTTGATATATAATGTTGTATTAATTTCAGTGTACAGCACAGTGATCTAGTTGTACATGTGTGTATATATATAATATATATTCTTTTTACAGATTTTTTCCCCTTATAGGTTATTACAAGATATTGAATACAGCTTCATGAGAAGACTATTTTCAAAAGAGGTTTATCTTGAAGGGGCTGCAGGGAAGAAATCAAGAGCAGTTAGACTCATCATATTCATTAATAGTGATTTCTTTTTCTCCACTGCTTATATGAAAAAAGAGAAAACAAGAATAGGATATGGACAGATTGAGATACAAATCAAAAGGCATTTTTAAAATTTCAAAGTCATAGGTAAAAAATATGTGTCTTTTCCCTCTGCAAACAGTCTCCCAACTCTGATAAAGGTCTCTGCTGCCATCCCCGCCCACCTCTGCAGCTGCTCTAACACCTTTGCCACCTGTGCCTACACACAAACTGTGCTTTTTAACTTTCTCAGTCTTCAAAGTGAGAACATGTTCTTTTTTCAGCCTTCAATGTATTAATTAATTAATGAGAAATCCAGAGGCTGGTATAGAGGCAAGGAACTCTGTGAACAGAACAGATATATCAACAGAGGGATAAGCCTGAAAACAGGGAAGCTGCCAGGTAAGTGGGCATCTGACTCCCACTGCAAATCCTCTGCCTGAGAATGCCTCGGGCAAAGGACTGAGCACCTAGGCTAGGGCTCAAAGACAAACTAATTATGACCAAATCTGTAGTCTGAAGCACCGACTCTAGTGATGAGTGGCAAACAGGTGATCTCACTGGAGCAAAACAAACAACAATCAATCAGCAGAGAAGACCTACGCATGCCTATAGAAGTATGAAATTCTTCTTCATGCAAGGTCACTGGAGATCACTCATGAGGAAACCTGATGAGGCAGTGCTCTCCCTACTGGGCAAACTTTGAGCCTCTTTGTAAGAAAAAGCTGATAGCTAATAAGCACATAGCGTGTAGGAACTCTACTCAATACTCTGTAATGACTTATATGGGAAAGGAATCTAAAAAGAGTGGATATATGTTGATGTATAACTGATTCATTTTGCCATACAGCAGAAGCTAACATTGTAAATTAACTGTCAGTTCAGTTCAGTCACTCAGTCATGTCCAACTCTTTGCGACCCCATGGCACACCAGGCTTCCCTGTACATCACCAACCCCCTGAGCTTGCTCAGACTCATATCCATTGAGTGACCATCTCATCCTCTGTCATCCCCTTCTCCTTCCACCTTCAATCTTTCCCAGCAGCAGTGTCTTTTCCAATGAGTCAGTTCTTTGCATCAGGTGGCCAAAGTACTGGAGATTCAGCTTCAGCATCAGTCCTTTCAATAAATATTCAGGACTGATTTCCTTTATGAATGATTGGTCTGATCTCTTTGTAGTCCAAGGGATTCTCAAGAATCTTCTCCAACACCACAGTTCAAAAGCATCAGTTCTTCAGTGCTCAGCTTTCTTTATAGTCCAACTCTCACATCCATACATGACTACTAGAAAAAGCATAGATTTGGCCAGATGGACCTTTGTTGGCAAAGTAACGTCTCTTCTTTTTAATATGCTGTCTAGGTTGGCCACAGCTTTTCTTCTAAAGCTTTCATGGCCGCAGTCACCATCTTCAGAGATTTTGGAACCCAAGAAAATCAACTATAAACCAATGAAAATTAACAAAAGAAAAGAAAGGACATTTTCTAAAGTGATATAGAGGCTTAACCTTTTTCAGTTCTTTGAGGGAAAATGCCAAATATTCATTCTATCCTATAAATATAAATTCCTGGATTATAAACTAACCCTGAAATGCTTATTGTATTTCCCCTGTTGCGGCATTTATGTAGATTATAATAGACAAGAACCCAGAGACTTTCATCTTTTACTTTCAGATGGAATTTGTTTCCATTAGAGAGACTGGGTTTGTCTTTNTAACTCAGTTTAGTTTTTTTTTTTTTAGGTTGTGTATATTATGTTTAGAGCTTTTATATGCTGACTTGAAATTACTCTACTTTAATTTTTTAATTATCCTATAAATTACTTCAATTGCAATCAATCAAGGAAGCAAGAAAACAAGGTTTAAACTAAGTCATCTCTGTATAACACTTCTTAGGTTTCAAAAAGTTTAAAACATTGAAGTAAAATAAAGACAAACATTAACAAATGATTCCAAAATGCAGAAAGAGACCAAAAGTATTGGGAAACAAGACTAGTACAAATGTCATTGAAATTAATTAGCTACTGGCTAGAAGAGAGGTAAACAGAGAAGAACAATCATAGACAAAAGGTGGAATTGGTAGGAAATATCACATAGGCCACCAATTTTAGCGGAGGCAACATCACACCTTGACTTTGAACTTAAAGGTTACTTTACACTTCATTCAAAAAAAATTAAGAGTTGATGAGTTGTTTAATAAAGCATCATCTCCACTTTGTCTGCAAAAAATCCCTCCAGCCAAAACATACCATTACTTCCTTATATAAGGATTTTCCTTATATATAGGATCCTATATTTTCCTTATATAGGAAGGGTCTTATATAAGGATTTTCCTCCTTATATATATATAACCAAACAGTCCAGGACTTGAGACCCACATTGCTGTATTAATTATTCTGAACTGAAGGCATTTTGAAAACAAATTTAGGAAGAGTCTTTCTCTGAACTCCCCTTAGACGACAGCCCACAAGGCTCCCCCATCCCTGGGGTTCTCCAGGCAAGAACAGTGGAGTGGGTTGCCATTTCCTTCTCCCCATGATGGCCTAGACCCTCCTATCCTCTATCAACATGGTATTGTTGTTGATTGGCTGCTAAGTCATGTCCGACTCTTTGTGACCGCACATGCCAGGCTCCTCTGTCCTCCACTGTTTCCTGGGGTTTGCTCAAATTCATGTCCATTGAGTTGGTGATGCTATCTAACCAGCTCATACTCTGCCACCTTCTCCTTTTGCCTTCTAACTTTTCCAGCACCAAGGTCTTTTCCAATAAGTCAGCTCTTCCCATCATGTGGCCAAAGTATTGGAGTCGGCTTCAGCAACAGTCTTCCCAATGAATATTCAGGGTTGATTTCCTTTAGGATTGACTAGTTTGATCTCCTTGCAGTCCAACGCACTCTCAGAAGTCTTCTCCATCACCACAGTTTGAAAGCATCACTTCTTTGGCACACAGTCTTCTTTATGGACCAACTCTCACATCCATACCTGACTACTGGAAAAACTATAGCTTTGACTGTACAGACCTTTGTCAGCAAAGTGATGTCTCTGCTTTTTGATACACTGTCTAGGTTTGTCATAACTTTCTTTCCAATGAGCAAGCATATTTTAATTAATAAGAGCGTATACAAGCTTCCAAATCACACTGTCTTTTGGATATTCAGTTTGTTCTGTGATTCTCTGTGTATATAATATTAAACATTGTTAAATATGTATACTTCTTCTGTTAATCTGCCTTTTGTTAGTTTATTTCATCAACACTTCTATCAGACTTAGGATGGTAGAGGACAGTTTTTGCTTCGCCACACATGAAAGCTTTCATCTTTGCCCTAGAATTTAGAACTATTAAATAAAATCTGCCAAAATATTTTTAAACATGGTTTAGTCTAAGTTTATTGAAATTTATACTGGTTATATTTAGCACTGGAGAAAAGAAATGTATCAAGTTAATAGACCTGGCAGATTCCTAGTCTTAAGGACTAAATCCAGTTATAAGAGTGCTGGTCAGACCTGAATCAGCAGGAAGGCAGATGTGATGAGGAGTCACTGAGACCCTGGCCAGGACTCATAAAGTGCCTGGTCATCCCAGCATCTTGGGATGAGTTGAAATTAAGAGGGTCACACCAGCACAGGATAAAGAAGATTTTCATGTATTCTCTCTATTCCATAAATAAAGTCAGCAGTTAGTTCATGGAATTTAAAACCTATTTTGAGAAAATCTGAGATTTACCTTTGCCAAAAATACTTACACAAAAAATTAATCTCTTCTTTTATATGTCTAAACATATCTAAGATGCTTTGAACCACATGAGGGTAATTATACTTTTCAAAAATCTCAAAGTATTAGTCTCCCATAGAAATACACTTGTGAAAATAGATCTTCCATCAACATATATAAATGGAGTGAGCAAATTTCAGCTGTCAGTTTTATTTATCACAGGTTTATTGTTATCACATTGGTAGGTTATTTTACACATATTAATGTAGAATAAATTGGAACTGGTAACTACTTTAGAAGCAAAATGATATATTAAGGTATTAAAATAAATGTATTTTAACTTAAATCTTTGTAACTTTGGCTTATTTTCTAAATATAGAATTACATTGAGTTTTTCAGTGATGAAAAACAGTAAGCTCTGCCATTTCTACCCTTGCTAAGTTAGTCATGAAGTCATGACACAAAAAAAGAATGCATATTACTAAGGTAATTAGGGATTAGCAATCAGATTTTTAAATGTAAAGTATTCTTATTTTGTGGATTATTTTAAATATTACTGATTATAAGTAACATTTTAAAGATTTTACTTAGAGCTTATCTCACATAGAAAATATACAGGAGGACAAATGAGAGATCAATTGTATATAATAATTCTAAAATAAAATTTACAGNAGATTTTTAAATGTAAAGTATTCTTATTTTGTGGATTATTTTAAATATTACTGATTATAAGTAACATTTTAAAGATTTTACTTAGAGCTTATCTCACATAGAAAATATACAGGAGGACAAATGAGAGATCAATTGTATATAATAATTCTAAAATAAAATTTACAACTTTTAACTGACCAATGATAAGTATAAGACCAGTTTCTAAATACTCTTATCCAGTAAAAGAAACTAGGTATTCTTAAAGAAATAGTTGTTCCAGGAGCTTGGAAGGGAAAGTACTAGACTATCTTGTGCCAGAAAATAAGAAAATTATCAAGAATGATGGTAAAATATCAAAACCCCTCCAAGAGATAATCTAATGAGGCTTTAACAGTCTAAAGTTGCAAAATTCAAGAATCAAATTAAAGACATAAATGAATTAGAACTCATTATATACAATAAAAATTCATACTGATATAAATAATAGGTAAACAAATAAAAAGAAAAAACTCTACCTTAGAGCTTTACTAATAAATGTTGAAGAGATGATGGAATTAGAAAATTACTGAAAAACAAAGCTGGAAGATGATGAANTCAAGAATCAAATTAAAGACATAAATGAATTAGAACTCATTATATACAATAAAAATTCATACTGATATAAATAATAGGTAAACAAATAAAAAGAAAAAACTCTACCTTAGAGCTTTACTAATAAATGTTGAAGAGATGATGGAATTAGAAAATTACTGAAAAACAAAGCTGGAAGATGATGAAGTAGGAAGACCCTGAGCTCACATGCTCCCATAGTATATTTAGCAAGAAACTAGCTCTGAGAGCCATAAGAAGATTATCAGAAAAGATCTTCTGCAGCTAAAGATACAAAGGAGGAACCACAAGAGGACAAATAGGAGGAGTAGAGATGTAGTTTAATCAAGACCCATGTCCCTAAAGAAGTGACCCACAAATGAAAGGATAATTATAACTGTAGAGGTTCTCCCCATGGTGTGAGAGGCCTGAACCATAGATTGAGCTCCCCAGCTCTGGAAAAAGAGCCCCTGGAATGTTTGACTTTGAAGGCAGGTAAGGCTTACTTTCCAGAGAGCCAGAGGGCTGTGGGAAAGAGACTCCACTCTTAAAGGGTGTCCCCCAAAATCTCACATAAGCTAAGACCCAGGGAAGAAGAGGTGATTTGAAAGGAAGCTGAGGCAGACCCACTAACTGATTGTGGAGAGCTTCCCAGAAGCAGGAGTCAATTGAAATTTACCTTGGGCACATAGACAAGCCACTTTTGAGAGTCCATTCCAACAAGAGGATACTAATTCTGACAAGGACCATTTTGGAATCCTCCCTCCAGCTCACTAGTGCCAAGACCCAGCCCTGCCTCCCTGCCAGTTGGCACAAGTACTGGGAAACTGAGGCCAGGCAGCCTCAGAAGGGGACATATCCCATCCAACAGTGAACCAGCTGCTATCAGATCTCCTGAGCCCCCAGTTACCCAGGGACCTGACCCCACCCAACAGAGGGACAGTAGTAGCTACAGGACCCAGCCGTCTCCAGCAGGAGAGAAGCCCAGGCCCTGACCCTGTCTCCCTGGAGGCTGACACCAGCTCTGGAACAACGGGGCCCTGCAGGCAGAGACTCTGGGATTAACTTCACTCGTCACTGGACAGGCACTAGCTTCAGGACACACTGGTCCTTGGTACCACTGACCAGTGTGCTGAGGCCAGCTCCAGAGCTGCCAGGCCTCCAGCCAGAGACTCCAGACTTTACTCCACCTACCAAGGGAAGAGACCTACTCCTGCCTCAACAACAAGTGGGCCTACACCAGCCATGGGACAGCTGTAGCTGTGCCAAGGCTCACCCACCAGTCTAGTCATCACCAAGGGACAGCCTGGGCCATTGCCGTACCCAACAGCAGGCTAGCACCAGGTTCCAGATATCACGGGCCCCTCAACCAGCTATGTCAGGACCTGGCTCCACTTACCAGTGGGCGGTCACCAGCTCTGGGTCACTCCAGACCTGACAGCCAACAATATCAAGCATCAGCCTCACCTACCAGCAGGTCTACAGCCGTCCCAGAACCTCTCTAGGCCATGACCCTGCCCATCATTAGACAAACACATGCTCCAGGACTCCTGGGGCTCTGCAGCCAGTCACATCACAACTCAGCCCTACAGAACGTGAGCTGGCACCAAAATGGAATCTCCCTTGGCAGTGTAGCCACCTATACCAGAACCTGTCCCAAACTACTGGCAGCAGCAGGCTCTACACAAGCAGGGCCTGGAAACAAATCAGTCAGATCAGGTGCCAGCCACAACTGCCAGTGCACCCACAGTAGTCAGCTCATCACAACAGAAGGAACCAACAGCCTACATGGTGGCACCCCTAGAGCATATACATCTAGCGGCCAAACAGGAGTACACTGCTGGGGCCCATAGGACATTGGTTACACGAGGTCACATCTCTAGATTGGGAAAAACAAAACCTAATGAATACATAGGAGTAAAGACAGCAAGTTAGGCAAAATGAGGTGACAGAAAAATATGTTTCAAAAGAAGGAACAAGATAAAACCCA
>SJYX01015936.1:152819-166731 GCA_006410675.1 Oreotragus oreotragus
AGGGGAGCCTGGTGGGCTGCCGTCTATGGGGTCGCACAGAGTCGGACACGACTGAAGCGACTTAGTAGTAAAAAAGAATTATAGCAGCAAGAGCACCCCAAATAGAACTCTAATTTCCTGAGAAGGGACAAGTTCTTCTAATATTGGTTCACTAACAGAATTCTCCTAGCCTAGTATCATGAAAGATAATTTCTTTATAGATTACTAGAATGATGCCTGAGGAGTACTGAGGGTTTATTTGAAATTTTAAGGCACTTAACATACACTTTTAAAAAATACGATACGCTATAGATGACCAGTGCAAGTTCAGTGCATGAAGCAGGGCACCCAGTGTTGGTGCTCTGGGACAAGCCAGAGGGATAGGATGGGGAGGGAGGTCAGGGTCGTGAGGGACACATGTATACCTGTGGCTGACTCATGCTGATATATGGCAAAAACCATCACAATATTTTAAATTATCCTCCAATTAAAATAAATTTTAAAAATAGATAAATAAAAATATGATACTCCATAGTATAGTTGAAAAACCAATAGATCAACTGAGGTGATATGTTAAGCTTGAGACCATCTATGAAATTTTGTTAAGAATCAAGTGACTTATTTATTTTGAGATATAAAGTCAAATACCTAAACTAAAAGCTATTCAGTTATATTTTTATTATGCAATGAATTAAAATAAACAATAGTATAAACAATTACCATTGTGATTTCCTAAAGTAATAAAGATACAATAATTTTTTAAGGAAAATTTTAATTTCTTTGAAAGAAGTTTAAATAGTCCTGGAAAGTAGAAACTTTGCCAATTTCAACATTACTTTCAAGAAATTTTTCTTCCCAGTTAATTGACCAGTCTAAATTGTAATAAAAATCATGAGAGTAACTCTGCCCCAGCTAAGATATTATATACTGAAAACTATAGTTATGTATTAGGAGACAAAAGTGTACACTGGAGACTCTTTGAGAACCCAGCAATTTAATGGCACTTGGCCTATAATTAAAAGGTAAAAAGTTAACCAAGTTTATTATTTATTTATGATTATTGTCATTTATAAATTACATACATCTTATAATACATTTTGTTGCAGATAAAATAATAATTATTTGTTATATATATATGTGTGTGTTATATATGTATGTGTGTATAAAAACACAAACCTCAACACAAAGAATAATAAAACAAAATCCTGCCAATCACTCTTTTACTTTGAAAAGTTTAAAAATTATAAACAAGGACAGAGAATAACTCAATGCATATTTATCTACCCATACACAGAATTAGCAAAAGTTAATATTCATTGGAAGGACTGATGCTGAAATTGAACTTCAATGCTTTGGCCACGTGATGTGAAAAGCCAACTCATTGGAAAAGACCTGATTCTGGGAAAGACTGAGGGCAAGAGGAGAAGGGGGTGACAAAGGCTAAGATGGTTGGATGGCATCACCAACTCAATGGACATGAGTTTGGGTAAACTCTGGGAGATAGTGAAGAATGGGGAAACCTGGATTGCTACAGTTCATGGGGTAGCAGAGTCGGACACAACTTAGTGATGAACAACAACAATACTGTATGAAAATTTTGTTCCTGATATTTGTATACACTTGTGCAAGAACAGGTTTTTCTTGCAGCTGGACTGGAGCAGTGCTCTGTCATCTCCTGAGACATACGCAGGTCAGCTACAACCCTTGGCCCAGGCAGGATTCAGGTTTTCTAGCTGGTGATCTACACTGTGCTGATGAAAACTTGAGACCCTTTATCAATGGACATGAATTTGAGTAAACTCTGGGAGATAGTGAAGAATGGGGAAACCTAGCATGCTACAGTTCATGGGGTAGCAGAGTCGGACACAACTTAGTGATGAACAACAACAGCAATATTGTATAAAAATTTTGTTCCTGATATTTGTATACACTTGTGCAAGAACAGGTTTTTCTTACAGCTGAACTGGAGCAGTGCTCTGTCATCTCCTGAGACATACGCAGGTCAGCTACAACCCTTGGCCCAGGCAGGATTCAGGTTTTCTAGCTGGTGATCTACACTGTGCTGATGAAAACTTGAGACCCTTTTAAATTTTTTTATTTTATTTTGTACTATATTTGATTAACAATATTATATTAGTTTCAGGTGCACAGCAAAGTGATTCAATTATACATATACATGTAGCTATCCTTTTTCAAGTTATTTTCATATTTCAGCTATATAATATTGAGCAGAGTTCTCTGTGCTGTACAGTAGGTCCTTGTTGGTCATCCATTTTAAATACAGCAGGGTGTACACGGTAGGTCCTCATGTAGATGATGTGATGATAAATGTTCTGTAAATTTACTGTGGTCATCACTTCATGATGTGTGTAATTCCAATCATTGTGTTGTATATCTTAATCTTATACAGTACTGTATGGCAATTATCTCCTAGTAAAACTGGAAAGGAAGATAAAAAATAGAAAATAAAACAAAATCCGAGACCCTTGGAAGCAGTATTAATAACTTGCTTACTGTTTTTAAGCTGTATAGGTTGATGGTTTTCATCTGGTTTAACAAGTTCCACAGATGACTTTAGCTACATGAAAGAAGTGAAAGTCGCTCAGTGTGTCCGACTCTTTGAGGCCCCATGGACTATACAGTCCGTGGAATTCTCCAGGCAGGCCAGCATACTGCAGTGGGCAGCCGTTTCCTTCTCGAGAGGATCTTCCCAAGACAGGAATTGAAACCAGGTCTCCCATTTTGCAGGCAGAATTTTTACCAACTGTGCCACTAGGAAAGCCCAATGTCCAGTGGTGTACAAAAGCCTTCTTTGCAAGCTTGATCCTGGGCTTCCCTAAAACTAAGACAGTTTCCACTTATATTAGTCATCCCTAATCTGAAGATGAAGCACATTGTACAGCTGAGAAGGGGCCCTGAGGTGGTGCGGGGGAGCTTTCAGAGCCCCCATGGTTGCAGGACTTCCTCCCCCTGCTGGACCAGAGCTCGGCTCACCCTCGCCTGTCGCTGGTGTCTTAGTCTTAGTGTTAGTCTCCCAGTTGTGCCCAGCTCTTTGCGACCCCATAGAATGTGACCCACCAGACGCCACCCAGGAATTTCTCCAGGCAAGAATACTGGAAAGGGTAGCCAATCCATCTCCAGGGAATTTTCCTGACCCAGGAATCAAACCCAGGTCTCCTGTATTGCAGGTGGATTCTTTACTGTCTGAGCCATATAGAGAAACAATTGCTTCTAGAGCATTTATTTTGTATTCAGAGAAACTGAATCAATTTTCATCAGTTCTAAAACACAGCTATAAATTATCTTGTGTATAAATACACAGTCATTTGTAAATAATAGTGATTTTTATTCTATCTTTCCAGTCCCTATTCCTTTCATTATTATTTTCTTAACTGCACAGGATAGGAATTCTAGTGCAATGCTGAATACTGTTGACAGCAAAGTATTTCATGACAGCAGGTACTTTGACAACTATTCAGAGATGTTTTCAATAAGTCACTATTATTTATGACATTTTCTATAAGATTTCTGGTAGCTATTCTAATCAGATGAAGGAATTTTATTTTATGCCTAATTTGTTTAAGGTTTTCTTTTTTCTTTTCACTCATGAGTTTTTGTATTTTATCAATTTTTTTATCAGAAATGATGACATGATTTTACTTTTTCTGTTTTTTAGTATATTAACATGTTGATTTTTCTATTGGCAATCTTTTATTTTTTGAAAAAACTCAGTTTGGTTGTGAATATATGTACCCCCCGCCCACANTTTCATGACAGCAGGTACTTTGACAACTATTCAGAGATGTTTTCAATAAGTCACTATTATTTATGACATTTTCTATAAGATTTCTGGTAGCTATTCTAATCAGATGAAGGAATTTTATTTTATGCCTAATTTGTTTAAGGTTTTCTTTTTTCTTTTCACTCATGAGTTTTTGTATTTTATCAATTTTTTTATCAGAAATGATGACATGATTTTACTTTTTCTGTTTTTTAGTATATTAACATGTTGATTTTTCTATTGGCAATCTTTTATTTTTTGAAAAAACTCANGGAGAAATATCAATAACCTCAGATATGCTGATGACACCACCCTTATGGCAGAAAGTGAGGAGGAGCTAAAAAGCCTCTTGATGAAAGTGAAAGAGGAGAGCGAAAAAGTTGGCTTAAAGCTCAACATTCAGAAAATGAAGATCATGGCATCTGGTCCCATCACTTCATGGCAAATGGATGGAGAAACAGTGGAAACAGTGTCAGACTTTATTTTTTTGGGCTCCAAAATCACTGCAGACGGTGACTGCAGCCATGAAATTAAAAGACGCTTACTCCTTGGAAGAAAAGTTATGACCAACCTAGACAGCATATTCAAAAGCAGAGACATTACTTTGCCGACTAAGGTCCATCTAGTCAAGGCTATGGTTTTTCCTGTGGTCATGTATGGATGTAAGAATTGGACTGTGAAGAAGGCTGAGCACTAAAGAATTTATGCTTTTGAACTGTGGTGTTAGAGAAGACTCTTGAGAGTCCCTTGGACTGCAAGGAGATCCAACCAGTCCATTCTGAAGGAGATCAAACCTGAAATTTCTTTGGAAGTAATGATGCTAAAGCTGAAACTCCAGTACTTTGGCCACCTCATGTGAAGAGTTGACTCATTGGAAAAGACTGTGATGCTGGGAGGGATTGGGGGCAGGAGGAGAAGGGGACGACAGAGGATGAGATGGCTGGATGGCATCACGGACTTGATGGAGGCGAGTCTGAGTGTATTCCAGGAGATGGTGATGAACAGGGAGGCCCGGTGTGCTCCGATTCATGGAATTGCAAATAGTCAGACACGATTGAGCGACTGACCTGACCTGAACTGAACTTTATTTTTTTTAAGTAATAAATTTATAAATCTTTAATTTTTTTTTTTTTTTTTTAGTTTAAAAACCTTGAGCTGGGAGCCACCATGGGGGATCCCACCCATGATAAGGTCATGTGGAAGAGAACTGTTAAGCAAGGCTTTAGAACTCAAGGGGCTCTCTAGGCTTTTTTGAGCATCTACCCCCAAACCAGAATCTGTCTGTTTTAGTATTTTATGACTATCACCAACTTCTCTGATATTAACAGGGGGCTATTTTTGACCATCTTTTTTTGGAGAAAATTAATTTAGGGCTATATCTAATAAGTCTCCTAGACATGAGAGGAATATTTTAAATCAAACCCCCTTTGTTAGCATTTTAGCTTGTTTGACAGGTATATCCAGACTCTTGCAGCTATGCATGTGATTATTTATAGCCTCCCAACTGTGAGAGGCATGGGAAGCCTAAAACATAGAGCCTTTTAAAGAGTTATAAGTTATTAGAGTAGTGTTACTTTAGGATTTTATTTTGGGGCCAAAGTTTGTTGTTAAGTTCCCATATCTCTTATCCCCTGTGCACCTGGGGGTGCATTACTTAAAAAAAAAAAAAAAAAAAAAAACACAACAAAAAAAAAAAAAGTGTAACNGTGAGAGGCATGGGAAGCCTAAAACATAGAGCCTTTTAAAGAGTTATAAGTTATTAGAGTAGTGTTACTTTAGGATTTTATTTTGGGGCCAAAGTTTGTTGTTAAGTTCCCATATCTCTTATCCCCTGTGCACCTGGGGGTGCATTACTTAAAAAAAAAAAAAAAAAAAAAAACACAACAACAAAAAAACAAGTGTAGCCTTAAAATTAACTACATCAGCCTTTTGAGCTAATTGTTTTGTTTTTTTGTTTTTTTTTTTGTAACTCATTAAACCTTTGCTCTGTGAAAAATGTAACTTGTTTAATACTTTTTGAGGCTGACATAGATTTAAAATATAAAGAAAAAACATTTCAAGGGAAAATAAGTTTTCTGGTTGAAAAGCCTTTATCAAAAGAGGGTCATAAAATGTTTACAGGCCTCCAAGGCCAGAAAGAATCAGTGTCAGATTTTATTTTTTGGGGGCACTCCAAAATCACTGCCAATGGTGACTGCAGCCATGAAATTAGAAGATGCTTACTCCTTGGAAGAAAAGTTATGACCAACTTAGATAGCATATTCAAAAGCAGAGACATTACTTTGTCGACTAAGGTCCATCTAGTTAAGGCTATGGTTTTTCCTGTGGTCATGTATGGATGTGAGAGTTGGACTGTGAAGAAGGCTGAGCACTAAAGAATTGATGCTTTTGAACTGTGGTGTTGGAGAAGACTCTTGAGAGTCCCTTGGACTGCAAGGAGATCCAACCAGTCCATTCTGAAGATCAACCCTGGGATTTCTTTGGAAGGAATTATGCTAAAGCTGAAACTCCAGTACTTTGGCCACTTGGTGAGAAGAGTTGACTCATTGGAAAAGACTCTGATGCTGGGCGGAATTGGGGGCAGGAGGAGAAGGGGACGACAGAGGATGAGATGGCTGGATGCCATCAAGGACTCAATAGGCGTGAGTCTGAGTGAACTCCGGGCGATGGTGATGATCAGGGAGACCTGGCGTGCTGTGATTCATGGGGTCACAAAGAGTCAGACACGACTTAGCAACTGAACTGAACTGAACTGAAGGCCAGAAGATAATGTATACAATATTGTTTATGGGAAAGGTTTGTAGAAAAAATATTGGTTTTGATAAAGACAAAACGGATGTATGTTTGGGCTGACTCTGTATGACTTTGCATCTTTCCTTTCCCTCTATGTATAAGACAAGTTATAAAAGTACTTTTTAAAAATAAAGCTATTGGGCCTCGCTTACTGAAGCAGCTTGGTCTCCTCGTTTTAATCGTTTTCTCTCTCTGTCTTCCTCTCTCTCTTTTTCAGGCTGATCCCTTAGAGCATAGAGGCTCCCTGTGTTCACTTATCTGCCCGGGTTTCTAAGACTGGAAAAGGAAGGCGTTCTGCATCTTCACTCCCTCAGGAGATCAGGAAGGCACCTGTGGCCTCCGTGAACAGGGTAAACTTTCTGTCTCGAAGTTTTATTGGCTTTCTATGTAAACCAAGGAATATCAGCCTCGTTCTCTCTTCTGTTTTCTTCTCTACAATATTATTTACTTATCTGTCTCTAAATCATCCACCGATGCCTTTTGTCCTTCAGGTTCCCCTGGACCCTGTGGGGGCTGGACCCCAGCAAGTGGCTCCATGAACAGGGACCTGAAAGGTAATCTTCCTCCATTGTGCAGTTACTCGAAATGGCTAGGTTCCCACTCAGGGTTTCCGGGACCCTCCTACATAAGACAGGTAGTTAAAAAAAAAACAAACCCGGTTGACAGGTTGAAAAAAACCTGAAGTGCTGATTCTTGCAATATAAGACAAGAGATCTGTGCTGAAATCTTAAATCTTTCTCTATAAAAATCAGTACTGTTTCTTTTATAAAATTTATTTTATTAAAATACAGTTAATTTACATTGTTGTGTTAATTTCTGCTGTAGAGCCCAGTGATTCATATATATATGTATATATATATATTCTTTTTCATATTCTTTTCCATTATGGTTTATCCCAAGATATTCACATATTGACTACAGTTTCCTGTGTGGAAAACTGTGTGTATACGGTAGGACATTGTTGTTTACCCTTTCTCTGTCTAATGGTTTCCATCTACTAACCCCAATAGAGACTTTGTAAATTTGGACTCCAAAATCACTGCAGATATTGACTGCAACCATGAAATTAAAAGACACTTACTCCTGGGAAGAAAAGTTTTGACCAACCTAGACAGCATATTAAAAAGCAGAGACATTACTTTGTCAACAAAGGTCCATCTAGTCAAAGCTTTGGTGTTTTCAGTGGTCATGTATGGATGTGAGAGTTGGGCTATAAAGAAAGTTGAGCAGCAAAGAATTGACACTTTTGAACTGTGGTGTTGGAGAGGACTCTTGAGAGTCCCTTGGACTGTAAGGAGATCCAACCAGTCCATCCTAAAGGTGATTAGTCCTGAATATTCATTGGAAAGACTGATGCTGAAGATGAAACTACAATCCTCTGGCCACCTCATACGAAGAACTAAATCACTGGAAAAGACCCTGATGCTGAGAAAGATGGAAGGCAGGAGAAAAGGGAGACGACAGAGGATGAGATGGTTGGATGGCATCACTCACTCAATGGACATGAGTTTGAACAAGCTCCAGGAGTTGGTGATGGAAAGGGAAGCCTGGTGTGCTGAAGCCCATGGGATCGCAAAGAGTCAGACACAACTGAGCAACTGAACTGGACTGAACTGAATCCCTCCCACCTTGACAACCACAAGTCTGTTCTTTATTTGTGAATCTGCTCCTGTTTCATAGATATGTTCACTTGTATCACATTTTAGATTCCACATATAAGTGATATCATATGGTGTTATCTTGCTGTGTCAGACATACTTCACTTTATATGATAATCCCCAGGTCTATCCATGCTGCTGCAAATGGCACTATTTAATTCTTTTTTATGGTTGAGTAGTATTCCATTCTATATAAATATCACATCTTCTCTTTTAAGATTTTGGTTTCTTAGCTGGCAGGCAAGTTTGGCTTGTGATTTTCCTTTTTTTGTACTTCAGTTGGCAGTTGTCAAGGGGATGATGAGATATTGCTCAGGAGCTTCAGGTTGCATCTGATGGCTGAAAACTGTTGCCTAACCTCTGCTCTCTGGATGTTGCCATTCCAATGGGAACTAAGGAGCCCTGTCTGTGGCAAGCCCCACTGTCAGCTCTAACACAGAGAAAGCCATCACCATGGATCTTCCATAAAGCTCTTTCCCCTCGTCCACGGCTTCCTTATCGACTTGGTGAACAGTGCCCTCCAGGTCTTCAAAGAATTGATGGCTGAAAACTGTTGCCTAACCTCTGCTCTCTGGATGTTGCCATTCCCATGGGAACTAAGGAGCCCTGTCTGTGGCAAGCCCCACTGTCAGCTCTAACACAGAGAAAGCCATCACCATGGATCTTCCATAAAGCTCTTTCCCCTCGTCCACGGCTTCCTTATCGACTTGGTGAACAGTGCCCTCCAGGTCTTCAAAGAAAGATATTACCTTTCCTCTTGCTCTGAATTCCCCTACTGAATTCTTCTCTGAATGACATCCTCCTCATTCTTCTTCTTTATTTCTTTAGTGCAGGTCATAACTTTGCAGTCTTCTAGGGGATCATCTAAAAGGTATTGCAACTGCTCATGCCAGAGAGTCAAAGCCAGTGTCGCAGAAGAATGCCCTGCATTGATAAAATCCCCTGCATCTATCAGGGACCCCCAAGGCACATTCTTACCCATATTTCTCTGCTTCCCCCCAGTCCTCAGGTTGTGCAGTTCATCAGGCCTATAATCGCTCCTTCTTTGGAAGCTTCATCACTTCACTCAATCAAGTTATGCTAACAGTGACTTTATTTATGGTTTGGTTGTCGAGGTGGAAATAAAGACAGATGCTGAGGACAGCATTTTTTTTCTGCAGCTTTTGTCCTCAAACAGGAGGAAATGGGCCATTTCTGCAGAGGATGCAAGGGGACCTGTGGGTTAAAGTCTCTCAAGTGCATCTACTCCGATAGAGATGTTTCATATCCCATGACTCCTTTCTCCATGAAAAGAACCCTGACTTTGGCATGGAGACTTACCTCAGCTGAAACCTCAGTCTCCTGAAGTCTTCTCCAATTGTACAGTTAAGTCCTGTGCCTAAGCGATGGTTTGCAAGGACTATCAGTTGCAAAGAAAGGTCTCTTAAAATATTGTCAAAAAGTTTCTTTGAATGTCACACTAAACTTGAATTTGCTAATTAATATATCCAAGCCTGCCATTTCTTCTTGGCAATAAATCATTGATAATTAGCAGCAGACATCCAGTTCTTCTGTTCTTATAGGTACTATTCCACTGAGACTTTCAAATTCTTGCAAAATTTTNACTAAACTTGAATTTGCTAATTAATATATCCAAGCCTGCCATTTCTTCTTGGCAATAAATCATTGATAATTAGCAGCAGACATCCAGTTCTTCTGTTCTTATAGGTACTATTCCACTGAGACTTTCAAATTCTTGCAAAATTTCAATATCTAATACATCTTATTTAACCTGTAGCCTATCCCAATCCACCACAGGTAAAAGTCTTTGCAAATCTAATCTATAGAGCAGGCTAGGACACTTCCTCGCCTGGTGGTGCAGTGGTTAAGAATCCACCTGCCAATGCAGGGGACATGGGTTTGATCCCTGGTCTGAGAAGATTCTGCATGCCATGGGGCAACTAAGCCAGTGTGCCGCAACTACGAGACAGCACACCCTGGAGTCTGGGCTCTACAGCATGAGATGCCACTGCAATGGAAGCCCTCACACCTGCTCACTGCAACTAGAGAAAGTCCACAGGCAACCACAAAGACCCAGAGAAGCCAAAAATTAAAAGAAAATAAAGTCTTAAAAAAAAAAAAGCAGCCTAGGGACCATCAGTATTTCCTCCATTACCAATAATGGGATTCCTTTCTGCAATCCAATTGAAATTAACCAAAGCCTATCTTTATGGTCTGTTTCGTAGGCCCAGCATAGCACCAACCATCTCAGATGTGATTCCCAAGAAGCAAAACTTGATTGAAAAGTTCCTGCTCAAGATTCATTGAGTGAATATTATCAGGAGGAGAGGAAAGAAGACAGCATGAGGAAGGGGAGACAAAACTAAGAGGAACATGGTTTCAGCCTGATCCCACAGGAAAGCTTGAGAGCATATATCACCCTATGGGGCTTATCACCCTCGAAGTAAGAAGACTGGCTTTTTGCATCCTCTTGTCATCAGACATTGCCTGAGGACTGCCCCTGGAGAGGGCAGATAGCTTTCGAGGTGACCTAGACATTTCTTCAGAGAAGAGGGACAGCTCTGATCTGTCAGAGGCCAACACTCATAGCAGCTAAGTCATGGGTGTGTTAGTTGAATAAAGAGGAGTCAGGCATTGCAGAAAACACCATGGCTACCCTCAGGAACCTAGACAGCATATTAAAAAGAAGAGACATTACTTTACCAGCAAAGATCCATCTAGTCAAGGCAATGGTTTTTCCAGTAGTCATGTTTGGATGTGAGAGTTGGGCCAGCTCTGAAGAACTGATACTTTTGAACTGTGGTGTTGGAGAAAACTCTTGAGAATCCCTTGGACTGCAAGGAGATCCAACCAGTCCATCCTAAAGGAGACCAGTCCTGAGTGTTCACTGGAAGGACTAATGCTGAGGCTGAAACTCCAATACTTTGGCCACTTGATGTGAAGAGCTGACTCACCTGAAGAGACCCTGATGCTGGGAAAGATTGAAGGCAGGAGAAGAAGGGAACAATAGAGGATGGGATGGTTGGATGGCATCACCGATGCAATGGACATAAGTTTGGGTAAACTCCGGGAGTTGGTGATGGACAGGGAGGCCTGGCGTGCTGCAGTCCATGGGGTCGCAAAGATTTGGGAGCAACTGAACTGAACTGAACCTTCGAGACTGGGTTACTAGGGTTGCCATCTCTTCTGCAATCAGGAGATCACTTGTTTCAGAATTCTCCTTTCACAGCAACCATGTGTCACCACAGTGAGAAAAAGACGACCCACAAGAAGCCACCACAAACAGAAAGCCCCGTAAGTCTGTCACTACTCTTGTTTCAAGGTCCAAGCCAAACAACTACAACCTGCATTTAAAAAACACGTTGCCTCTCAACATGGACAAATAGTATCTCATGGTACCTTGGACTCCACTAACACTCCAGTGAGGGAAAGAAAGTCCCACAACTCCACTTGCCAACAAAAACAGTGAAAACAGCTAATCCAGATCCTGAATGGACACGTGTGATTGGCTGAGTGAGAGAAGAGCCTGAGAAACACCATGTGGCTTCTTCAGCCTCTTGGTTCTGGAGGCTTCACCAAAAGGTGGGAGCAGTGATGGTCAGCATCAGTTCACCAAACCCATATCATCCACTCTTCTTATTCAGAATCTACCTCCAATGTTTAAAGTTCATGTACACCCATGACGGATTCATGTCAATGTATGTCAAAACCAATACAGTACTGTAAAGTAAAATAAAGTAAAAAATAATAAAGTTCCAAATAAGGGATTTCCCTGGTGGTCCAGTGGCTAAGACTTCACACTCCCAATGAGTGTGAAGCTTCTGGATTTGATCTGTGGTCAGAGAACTAGGGAGAAGGCAATGGCGACCCACTCCAGTACTCTTGCCTGGAAAACTCCAGGGACAGAGGAGTCTGGTAGGCTGCAGTCCATGGGGTCACTAAGAGTCGGGCACGACTGAGTGACTTCATTTTCACTTTTCACTTTCATGCATTGGAGAAGGAAATGGCAACCCACTCCAGTATTCTAGCCTGGAGAATCCCAGGGACAGAGGAGCCAAGTGGACTGCTGTCTATGGGGATGCACAGAGTCAGACATGACTGAAGTGACTTAGCAGTAGCAGCAGCAGCAGCAGCAGGGAACTAGATCCCACATGCTACAACAAAGTGCTCACAATCTGCAACTATTTGACTTGATGCAGTCAAATAAATTTTTAAAATTTAAAATATGGAAATTAAAAAATAATAGTAATAAAGTTTCAAATAAAAAATGTCAGTACCAAAAACAGGACACCAAAAATCAACTTAACCCTAGGAATACTTCTCAATCTTTCTTTTTTTTTTTCCCTAGTTTAAAATTTTAAACTAACACACACAAAAAAGATGTCCTTTTCATTATATGAGACTGGAATGCAAGAGCACAAAATCAAGAAATACCTCGAGTAGCAGACAAATTTGGCCTTGGGGTAGAGAATGAAGCTGAGCAAAGGCTAATGAAGTTTTGCCAAGAGAACACACTGGTCATAGCAAACACCCTTTTCCAACAACACAAGAGAAGACTCTACACATGGACATCACCAGATGGTCAGTACCGAAATCAGATTGATTGTATTCTTTGCAGCCAAAGATGGAAAAGCTCTAATACAGTCAGCAAAAACAAGACCAGGAGCTGACTGTGGCTCATGTTGTGAACTCCTTATTGCCAAATTCAGACTTCAACTGAAGAAAGCAGGAAAACCACTAGAGCATTCAGGTATGACTAAATAAAATCCCTTACGATTACACAGGGGAGGTGATGGAATTCCAGTTGAGCTATTTCAAATCCTAAAAGATGATGTTGTGAAGGTGCTGCATTCAACATACCCACAAATTTGGAAAATTCAGCAGTGGCTACAGGACTGGAAAAGGACAGTTTTCACTCCAATCTCAAAGACAGGCAATGCCAAAGAATGCACAAACTACCGCACAATTGCACTCATCTCACACGCTAGTAAAGTAATGCTCAAAATTCTCCAAGCCAGACTTCAGCAGTACGTGAACCATGAACTTCCAGATGTTCAAACTGGATTTAGAATAGGCAGAGGAACAAGAAATCAAATTGCCAACATCCGCTGGACCATCAAAAAAGCAAGAGAGTTCCAGAAAAACATCTACTTCTGCTTTACTGACTGTGCCAAAGCTTTTGACTGTGTGGATCACAACAAACTGGAAAACAAGAGATGGGAATACCAGACCACTTGACCTGCCTCCTGAGATATCTGTATGCAGGTCAAGAAACAGCAGTTAGAACTGGAGATGGTACAGCAGATTGGTTCCAAAGCAGGAAAGGAGCTCTTTGACACTGTATATTTTCACCCTGCTTATTTAAATTCTATGCAGAGTACATCATGAGAAGTGTTGAGCTGGATGAAGCACAAGTTGGAATCAAGATTGTCAGGAGAAATATCAATAATCTCAGATATGCAGATGATACCACCCTTGCGGCAGAAAGAGAAAAAGAACTAAAGAGCCTCTTGATTAAAGTGAAAGAAGAGAGTGAAAAAATGGCTTAAAGCTCAACATTCAGAAATCTAAGATCATGGCATCTGGTCCCATCACTTCATGGCAAATAGATGGGGAAACAATGGAAACAGTGACAAATTTTATTTTGGGGGGCTCCAAAATCACTGCAGATGGTGACTGCAGCCATGAAATTAAAAGATGC
>SJYX01015936.1:167151-230248 GCA_006410675.1 Oreotragus oreotragus
GCAACCCACTCCAGTATTCTAGCCTGGAGAATCCCAGGGACAGAGGAGCCAAGTGGACTGCTGTCTATGGGGATGCACAGAGTCAGACATGACTGAAGTGACTTAGCAGCAGCAGCAGCAGCAGCAGCAGGGAACTAGATCCCACATGCTACAACAAAGTGCTCACAATCTGCAACTATTTGACCTGATGCAGTCAAATAAATTTTTAAAATTTAAAATATGGAAATTAAAAAATAATAGTAACAAAGTTTCAAATAAAAAATGTCAGTACCAAAAACAGGACACCAAAAATCAACTTATCCCTAGGAATGCTTCTCAATCTTTCTTTTTTTTTTTCCCTAGTTTAAAATTTTAAACTAACACACACAAAAAAGATGTCCTTTTCATTATATGAGACTGGAATGCAAGAGCACAAAATCAAGAAATACCTCGAGTAGCAGACAAATTTGGCCTTGGGGTAGAGAATGAAGCTGAGCAAAGGCTAATGAAGTTTTGCCAAGAGAACACACTGGTCATAGCAAACACCCTTTTCCAACAACACAAGAGAAGACTCTACACATGGACATCACCAGATGGTCAGTACCGAAATCAGATTGATTGTATTCTTTGCAGCCAAAGATGGAAAAGCTCTTATACAGTCAGCAAAAACAAGACCAGGAGCTGACTGTGGCTCATGTTGTGAACTCCTTATTGCCAAATTCAGACTTCAACTGAAGAAAGCAGGAAAACCACTAGAGCATTCAGGTATGACTAAATAAAATCCCTTACGATTACACAGGGGAGGTGATGGAATTCCAGTTGAGCTATTTCAAATCCTAAAAGATGATGTTGTGAAGGTGCTGCATTCAACATACCCACAAATTTGGAAAATTCAGCAGTGGCTACAGGACTGGAAAAGGACAGTTTTCACTCCAATCTCAAAGACAGGCAATGCCAAAGAATGCACAAACTACCACACAATTGCACTCATCTCACACGCTAGTAAAGTAATGCTCAAAATTCTCCAAGCCAGACTTCAGCAGTACGTGAACCATGAACTTCCAGATGTTCAAACTGGATTTAGAATAGGCAGAGGAACAAGAAATCAAATTGCCAACATCCGCTGGACCATCAAAAAAGCAAGAGAGTTCCAGAAAAACATCTACTTCTGCTTTACTGACTGTGCCAAAGCTTTTGACTGTGTGGATCACAACAAACTGGAAAACAAGAGATGGGAATACCAGACCACTTGACCTGCCTCCTGAGATATCTGTATGCAGGTCAAGAAACAGCAGTTAGAACTGGAGATGGTACAGCAGATTGGTTCCAAAGCAGGAAAGGAGCTCTTTGACACTGTATATTTTCACCCTGCTTATTTAAATTCTATGCAGAGTACATCATGAGAAGTGTTGAGCTGGATGAAGCACAAGTTGGAATCAAGATTGTCAGGAGAAATATCAATAATCTCAGATATGCAGATGATACCACCCTTGCGGCAGAAAGAGAAAAAGAACTAAAGAGCCTCTTGATTAAAGTGAAAGAAGAGAGTGAAAAAATGGCTTAAAGCTCAACATTCAGAAATCTAAGATCATGGCATCTGGTCCCATCACTTCATGGCAAATAGATGGGGAAACAATGGAAACAGTGACAAATTTTATTTTGGGGGGCTCCAAAATCACTGCAGATGGTGACTGCAGCCATGAAATTAAAAGATGCTTGCTCCTTGGAAGAAAAGTTGTGACCAACCTAGACAGCATATTAAAAAGCAGAGACATTTTTTTGCCAGTAAAGGTCAATCTAATCAAAGCTTTGATTTTTCCAGTAGTCATGTATGGATGTGAGAGTTGGACTATAAAGAAAGCTGAGCGCTGAAGAATTGATGCTTTTGAACTCTGGTGTAGGAGAAGACCCTTGAGAGTCCCTTGGACAGCAATGAGATCCAACCAGTGCATCCTAAAAGAAATCAGTTTTGAATATTCATTGGAAGGACTGATGCTGAAGCTGAAATGCCAATCCTCTGGCCACCTGATGCAAAGAACTGACTCATTGGAAAAGACCCTGATGCTGGGAAAGTTGAAGGCGGGAGAAAGGAACAACAGAAGATGAGATGGTTGGATGGCATCACCAACTCACTGGACATGAGTTTGAGTAAGCTCTGGGAGTTGGCGATGGACAGGGAAGCCTGGTGTGTTGTTGTCCATGAGGTCGCAGAATCGGACACAACTGATTGACTAAACTGAAGGTTTTTGTTTTTTTTTTTTAATTAATGTAGAATGTTACTTCAAAATATAAACAAGAAACAGTACAACACACTGTGCTCTTACATACATGTTTAAGTTCAGTTCTGTTCAGTCACTCAGTCGTGTCCAACTCTTTGCGACCCCATGAATCGCAGCATGCCAGGCCTCCCTGTCTGTCACCAATTCCCAGGGTTCACTCAGATTCACGTCCATCGAGTCAGTGATGCCATCCAGCCATCTCATCCTCTGTCGTCCCCTTCTCCTCCTGCCCGCAATCCCTCCCAGCATCAGAGTCTTTTCTAATGAGTCAACTCTTTGCATGAGGTGATGAAAGCACTGGAGTTTCAGCTTCAGCATCATTCCTCCAAAGAAATCCCAGGGCTGATCTCCTTCAGAATGGACTGGTTGGATCTCCTTGCAGTCCAAGGAACTCTCGAGAGTCTTCTCCAACACCACAGTTCAAAAGCATCAATTCTTCAGCACTCAGCTTTCTTCACAGGCCAGCTCTCACATCCATTCATGACCTCAGGAAAAACCATAGCCTTGACTAGACAGACCTTTGTTGGCAAAGTAATGTCTCTGCTTTTCAATATGCTGTCTATGTTGATCATAACTTTTCTTCCAAGGAGTAAGCATCTTTTCACTTTCATCAAGAGGCTTTTTAGTTCCTCTTCAGTTTCTGCCATAAGGGTGCTGTCATCTACATATCTGAGGTTATTGATATTTCTCCTGGTAATCTTGATTCCAGCTTGTGCTTCTTCCAGCCCAGCATTTCTCATGATATATTCTGCATAGAAGTTAAATAACCAGGGTGACAATATACAGCCTTGACATACGCCTTTTCCTATTTGGAACCAGTCTGTTATTCCATGTCCAGTTCTAATGGTTGCTTCTTGACCTGCATACAGATTTCTCAAGAGGCAGGTCAAGTGGTCTGGTATTCTCATCTCTTTCAGAATTTTCCACAGTTTATTGTGATCCACACAGTCAAAGGCTTTGGCATAGTCAATCAAGCAGAAGTAGATGTTTTTATGGAACTCTCTTGCTTTTTCCATGATCCAGCAGACGATCTAGATAAACACGCTCTGGCCAGTTAATAGAATACAGAAGAGAAGGAGAAAAGCCGTCTCAGTCTTCATGTGGCAAAAAAGTGTGTTAATTTTCCCTTCACTCTCAGGTTGGAGCTTGGCTGTATAGAATTCTAGGGCAACAGTGATTTTACATCAGAACATTCCAATTATAATTTCACTGATTTGTAGTATTGATTGCTGCCCCTGAGAAATCTGTGGTCTGTCTAATCAGCCTTCCTTTCTAAATTGGCTGGTTTTTCTCTCTGGCGGGTGAAGTTTTTCTCTCCTTATTTGGTTCTGCAATTTCCCTGTGGCTTTTCTAGATAGAGTTTACTGCTATCTTCCCTAGTAGATCTCGGTATACCCCCTTCAGCCTCAGAACCTCTTCAGCTCTAGGAAGTCCTCAGCCATAATCTCTTCTAATTTCCTTTGTCCTTCTCTCCAGTTTTGTTCTGTTTTCCTGAAATTTTATCAGCATATGTTGATGGACGCTTTTATTTTCTCTGAATCTTCGCATCTCTTTCGTATTTTTCATTTCTTTATCTCTGCTTAATGTTTCTCTGGAGTTTTTAAATTAACCTTTCAATGATTATGCTGTTCACACTTTTAGTTGCATTGTTCAAACTTTAGTTTCAGTAAATATAACTATTCTTAACATTGGGCAGGTGGGGAGGTGTGTGTTCCAAAGTTACCTGTTCTCTCTGTGACCAGTTGTAACCCCATAGTTGCTCAAATGCTTTATGCCTACAGTATATATGCATATAAATCCTCCCATTTTTTGCATTTCTGAGTGTTGTTAAAGTCACTTATTCTTGCTTGCTATTTACCATTTTTATTATATATGGGAGAGGTGCTTACTTTCCAAAGTAGTACAGAGTTAAATCTGCTTTGGGGCAACTTAAAGCTAATACTTCTGCTTTCTATATGCTTATAAACATTTCTATTGTCGTGAAAGGAAAAAACAAAACAAAAATGAAAAGCTTCAAACTGCAAAGATTAAGGGGTATACAGCGGAAATNGCTTACTTTCCAAAGTAGTACAGAGTTAAATCTGCTTTGGGGCAACTTAAAGCTAATACTTCTGCTTTCTATATGCTTATAAACATTTCTATTGTCGTGAAAGGAAAAAACAAAACAAAAATGAAAAACTTCAAACTGCAAAGATTAAGGGGTATACAGCGGAAATTAACACAACATTATATAAATCAACCATTCTTCAGTAAAAACATTTTTTTAAAGAGAAAAAATAAGTTCTTTTTAGTTGGGAAAAAAAAAAAAAGTAGCTCAGTGTTTCTTGGGTCCGGAGAACAGCTACAAAGTAATTTTGAGTTTCTTCTTCCAAGAGCCCTGTGGATTTCACAAGTCCAGGACAAACTCTGTGCAGTTTCACCTTGGTGCTCAGAGTTAGGCGGAGAGTTCAGCTCCACCTCTCTGCACAGAGCCACTTCTAGACCCAATTCCCTTGGCAAGCCCTCTTACTCAACTAATTCACTGACCTGGATGGGAATTCCATCTTCATTATTTTACCTGATGGTTCTCCTTGCTTTGAAGTAAAGTTCAAGTATATATATATATATATTTGAACTGGCAGATGTATACATATACATATATATATATACTTGAATTATATATATATATACTTGAACTGGCATATATATATATATATTTGAACTTTATGGGTTTCAAGGGGTTGTTCTATTTATTTAATTGGAGGATAATTACTTTATAATGCTGTGATAATTACTTTATAATATAATATTTTGTCATACATCAATATGAATCAACCACAAGTGTACATGTGTCCCCTCCATCCTGATCACCCTCTCCCAAATCCTTCCCTCCTGCATCCTTCCTGGTTGCCACAGAGCACTGGTTTTGAGTGCCCTGCTTCATGCACTGCACTCGCACTGGTTATCTATTTTATTTATGGTAATGTAAGTGCTGTGCTTAGTCATTTAGTCGTGTCTGACTCTGCAAACCCATGGACTGTAGCCTGCCAGTCTTCTCTGTCCATGGGGATTCTCCAGGCAAGAATACTAGAGTGGGTTGCCATGCCCTCCTCCATGGGATCTTCCCAACCCAGGGATCAAACCCCTCGGTCTCCCGCATTGCAGGCAGATCCTTTACCAGCTGAGCTACCAGGGAAACGCCATGATAAGGTATATAATCCATTCATTTTTTGTATTTCTACGTATGCAAACTTGCAAAGGATTTCCCATACAGTCTGTCGTAGCAATCAGATGTATTCTCAATGATTGGTTGTCTTCCACACAGGCGTTGTGTTGGTTTTCTGAAACTGAGTTGCAGCCAGCCCAGCTGGGCACACACATTTCTGTAATGTAGAAACCCTTGGAAGAGGGCCTGTGGCAGTTCTCCCCACCACATGACTACAGTGAGTCCTTTTAACAAGAAGGAATGATCCATCCTTTCTACCATTTATCCATGTGTCTGCAGCAAGTTACATACTAAGGTTTTAAATTACAGATTTTTTTTCTTACTTTTCTATTCTGATTTTGTTTTGTTCTTCTTTTCATTCTTTGTAGACATTAGCTCACTCTTTCTTCTTTGGTCTTCCAAAAATGCTAGGATCAAGTAAAACAGGATGGACAGGGAAACTGGAGAATTTCTTTCTCAAAAATTAGTTTCTTTGTTTTGACATTAACCAACTACAGGTCCATTGAAAGGTGTGCTGACAGTCTAAAAAATGGTGGCAGATATACTTTAGCCACCTTTACATAAAGCTAAATTAAGGAATACACCATTAACACAAATGCTTTCAAAGTTAAAATAGCATTTGTTCTTGCTGCTGTTCTTAATAACAGCCAAAATATAAAGAACCAAGTAATTTTTTCTGGAGAAATTAGCATGTCCTGCTGTAGAGCAAACTCTAGGAATTTTTTATATGAAGTTTTTTTCTATATTTTAAGGTTAAGTTCAGAATGTAATTCCCTTGCTCAGTTTTGGGAAGACAGACTAGAACTTGAAATGAGATGCTTTGGAATGTTCTTTTTGAAAGTGCAATTTGAATGTATGTCTTAACCACATTATAACTCTGGTGCTTGTTCTGGAGATTGCTTTTCCTGAGTGGATTTAGCACTACTGGGATTTTATACTAAATTTCATCTCCTAGAAATGTGATTATGTGACTGGCCAAAAAGTTATCAATTGATATCAGTCAGAAGCTAAATCTCCTGCTTGATTATTGACTCAAGCTGGATGGTAAAATTTAAGAAAGCGTTGGCCAAGTTTGACTACACCTAGCATATGTGGTTCAGAGACAGTTCTAGATAGAGTCATAAAAATGTTCACATACCAAATGCTATTCTAGGTTCTTGGGTAAATGTCGTGGGCTCATACTTATTCTCATGAAACCTACCTTCCAGGAACAGAGACAGAAACAAGAAAACAAAGGAGTGTGCGTACACACACACACACACACACACACACAAGAATGTCAAATATTTCCAAGATCAATGGAGAAGATGAAACAGGTAATGTGATGGTGAAAAGGCAGGTAGAAATAAAGGGAAATTTAAGCTGGGTAGCTAGGGGAGACGTTCATGCAGAGGTGCTACAGTGCAGAGGCCTGCTATCAAGAAGAATCCGGCCATGAAAAAAACTGGAAAAGCATCCAAGCAGAGAGAACCACAGGAGCAAAGGCCCTGAACAGAAGCAAGCCAGAAGAGGTGAGAGATGCAAAGATGACCTGTATGGATAAAGTATATGATCCAGGGAGGTGGTGGTTATAAGCAGAGACTGGACAGGTGAGCTGCAACAGAGTCATGAAGAGCCTTGCAGCTGTCCATAAGCACTTTGCACTTGATTTTAAATGTGACAGCACAGAGAGCATGTCGAGAAAAGTGAATCCTCCCACGCTGTTGGTGGGGATGTAAGTTGATGCAGCCACCAAGGAAAATGGTATGATGGTTCCTCAAACAACCAAAAATAGAGATACCAGAAGATCCAGGAATTCCACTTTTGGGGATATACCCAGATAAAATATAATTCAAAAAGATACATGCAGCCCAACGTGCAGCCCTGTTTGTAATAGACAGGACATGGAAGCAACCTAAATTTCTATCAACAGATGAATGGATAAAGACATGATATATATATACTGTGGAATATTACTCAGCCATAAAAATAATGAAATAATGCCATTTGCAGCATCATGGACGTGAGTAGAGATTATTGTATTAAGTGAAGTAAGTCAAAAAGAGAAAGATAAATATCTTATTATATCACTTATATGTGAAATCTAAAATATGACAGAAATGAATCTATCTATGAAACACACAGAATCAGTGACATAGAAAAAAGAATGATAGTTACCAAGAGGGTGGGAATGGGAGTAAGGGAAAGATGGAGTGGGTAGTTTGAGTTAGCAGATGTAAGCTTGTATATATTGAGTGGATAAACAACAAGGTGCTCTGTATAACACAGAGAACTATATTCAGTATCCTATGATAAGCCATTATGGAACAGAATATTTTAACAAAAAGAATGTATATGTATGTATAACTGATTTACTTTGTTGTATAGCTGCAATTAACACAACATTAAAAATCGACTATATGTCAATTAAATAAACAAACAAATGTGACAGCATATCATTTGGAGGTTTTAAGGAAGAAGTTTCCATGACTGTACTTACAGGATCCCAATATATTTGAGAATCAACTCTAATATTTTTATTTTTGTATTTTCTTCATTTGTTGTTGTTGTCGTCCGGTCGCTCAGTTGTGTCTGACTCTTTGTGACCCCATGGACTGCAGCACGACAGGCTTCCCTGTTTTTTATCATCTCCTGGAGCTTGCTCAAACTCATGCCCTTTGAGTTGGTGATGCCATCCAACCATCTCATCCTCTGTCATCCCCTTTTCCTGCTGCCTTCAATCTTTCCCAGAGCCAAGGTCTTTTCTAATGCTCTTCAAATCAGTGGCCAAAGTATTGGAGCTTCAGCTTCAGCATCAGTCCTTCCAATGAAAGTTCAGAATTGATTTCCTTTAGGATTGACTGATTTGATCTCCTTGCAGTCCAAGGGACTCTCAAGAATCTTAAGCATCAACTCTTCGGCGCTCAGCCTTTTTTATGGTCCAACTATCACATCCATACATGACTACTGGAAAAACCATAAGTTTGACTAGCTATGGACCTTTGACTATATGGGTCTTCTTCATAGTATTTATTATATACTTTATATGCCAGTGGGGGTCTTTTTTACATCTGCCTTTTCCCTGGAAGCCCATGAGGGTAAGAAAGAGACTATCTTATCTACCACTGAATATCTGGAAGTTAAGCAAGATCTACATACACATCATGAGTGCTCACCCAACATATGCTGGTGGATGAATGACTAGATGTTTTTAGATGTCTATTTCCAGTTCTTCTTAAGGTCACAGGACACTGAAATCACGCTCTTCAAGATAACTACAAGACAGCTGCACCATTGCAATGTTTTCAGCAAGACTGCACCTGCTGAGCCCAGAAAGTACATACTTTTATGTACTTTCAATTTTGGAAATCAATGTACTTGTTTCTGATAAAACACAGAGAGCTCAAAGAATAAACAATATTCCCAACACAGAAAGAAAATAAAATAGGAGCTCAACAGGTCAGATTTTAATAGCTGTTGTGTTATACGGTGGAAGCTCTTTAGTGGTTTCTGTCATAAACTGCAGTGAGTTAAACAGACCAAAACTGCATCACTAAACAAAAGCACTGAAAAGGATTTTATGGCCATTTCCTTCCAGGAATTCTGCTCTAGATGGAACCATTACAGTCTAAAACTTTGAAACAATAAACCCACAGTAGTTTTGTTCAAGGAGAGACTAAATCTTTCTTCTCTAAAAATATTTAGAATCATTTCAGCAAATCAAACCTGTGTACATCTTCCTAAAAAGAGATAATTATAATAACTTATAGTAACGATTTTTATAACCACCGCCTGCCTCTCTCCTTCAGCAGCTACTTGCTGACTCCATCCAAGCCTCCAATTCTCATATGTATGTCTATGCATTTCAGTGTTGAGATGGAGTAGACTTTTTTAGTTCTTTAATTTTTTAGGTGCCACCAGCCACCAACTCACGGCACTTAGCAGTAGCAGCAGCCACTAACTCATATTCAAAATTACCAAGAGCAACCACTAAAATCAAATGGCAGGCAGGTCCTAAGCATGTGTGTGTCAGCATTTAACTTTTGTAATTTCAGGAAACTAGGGAGAATTTTTTTATCAAAACTCGCATCTCATTCATTGGTTGAAATGATCTTAGAATCACAGCTTTCCTTCTGTCCACTAGAAAAAAGACAAGTTCAGTGAAAGAGGTGACATACTTTAATATACTCACAAATTCTCACTGAGGTGTGAATAATCAGCTGGTATAAAAAGGTCAGAGTTTTCTCTAAAAGTAAATCTAGCTATGGAGGAAGGGGTACACTGGTCTCTAAAAGACAGCTTGCCTGGGATAGAGGGGCGTTTGAAGATGTGCAAGATAGAATTTGTTCCTTCATGGTTTTCCTGAGACCGTCTCTGCTTAGAAGTTCTACTTCTTCCTAGAAATAGCAGCATGATGCATGAATTACTCTGGACAGGAGATACAGTAATATAAATGCAAAGAAAGACAGAAAAATATCATGTAGAGATTGATTTAGGGAAAGTGATCATTGAAGTATTTTATTACTTTCATGTTAAAAGGAAACCTTTGAAACAAGGATTTTGAAACAAAGCCGATCCTTTGACATTTACTACATTTCTCTTGGATTCAACTTCTTTGGAAACTAGTTCAAGGTTATTCGTTACGGAGTCATAAACAGCTGTTCAGTTTCTGCTGTCGGCCAGACAAAGAATACAAGGATAATTGAGACAGGGTCCTGCTCTCAGATTGTATATTGACCAGAGGGAAGACAGAGGGCAAATAATCATTGCAAGTATACTTTAGCTCCTCAAGGTCAGGAACTTCTGCTATGTTTTACTTAATTCTCTATCCCTAGTGTCTGACGGGGTAGCCTGGCGGGCTGCCGTCTATGGGGTCACACAGAGTCGGACACGACTGAAGTGACTCAGCAGCAGCAGCAGCAGTGTCTGAAATACTGCCAGGCATACAGCATATGCTCAATAAACATATGAGGACTGTCAAATGAATGTGATAAATGCTGTCAGGGAAATAAGATCAAACTGCCGCAGGGATTCCCTACCACCACACACAGAAGATGGTATTTGGATGGACAGCTGTAGTTCTCCTGACCCACACTCTACTCCTGGGGTGAGCCTCTGTATGTGCCCTAAGTCACTTCATTCATATCCAACTCTTTGTGACCCTATGGACTGTAGNGTGATAAGTGCTGTCAGGGAAATAAAATCAAACTGCCGCAGGGATTCCCTACCACCGCACACAGAAGATGGTATTTGGATGGACAGCTGTAGTTCTCCTGGCCCACACTCTACTCCTGGGGTGAGCCTCTGTATGTGCCCTAAGTCACTTCAGTCATATCCGACTCTTTGTGACCCTATGGACTGTAGCCTGCCAGGCTCCTCTGTCCATGTGATCCTGCAGGCAAGAATACCAGAGTGGCTGGCCATGCCCTCTTCCAGGGGATCTTCTCGACCCAGGGATCAAACTCAATTCTCCTGTGTGTCCTGCATGGCAAGCAGATTCTTTATCCACTGAGCTACCTGGGAAGACTGCCTGCTTCTCAGCAAACCTAATTTTTGTCTCTTATGCTCATTAAAATCACTAACTGATCGTGCAGAATGTGGTCCTGGGGGCGGCAGGGTCCATCCCACCATTGCTTTTCCTCCACTTAGCTCTAACTGCAGAGGGAAGCAGCTCAGTAGGAATTGGATGTGCTTTCACCAAGGCTGCCATCACTGTGTGGGGTGCATTATTTTGAGTCTAATTCATAGACTTAACCCGAAGTGAGCCAGCTAGCCTTTGTGTTGCTCGCTGACCTCAAACCCCACCAGCTTTCTTTCCTGCACAGACACCTGAAGAAGCAGGCAAGAACAGGTGAATGAAGCCTGGAAAAGTCATGCCTCTTGCTCCTTCTTGTTATTAAGTCACCAAATCATGTCCGACTGCAGTCCCACGGAGTGCAGTGTGCCAGGCCTCCCTGTCCCTCCCCGTTTCCCGGAGTTTACCCAAGTTCATGTCCATTGTGCCCGTCAAACAGCACCATCCTCCAGAAGTAAGATGGATGGTTTTTTACAGTTCATTTGAAGAGTATTAAAAAGAAAGAGCAAGTATTACTTCTTCCTTGGGTCTCCCATTACTATTTAAGTGTAAGCTAAAGGAAGAAGATTATTATTGCTTTTTTTTTTCTTCCTGTTAAATATGCCTCAGGATGCCCACTGCTGCAGGAGGTGCTGTTTAATCATAGCTCCTCAGAGGTCTATGGGTTTGTCCTGCCCGAGATGTCATTCAAGGTGGCTTTATTAACTTTTACATTTCTTGATGATGTCATCACTGAATAACCCTTTTCACATTACATAAACATTTTAGTTGAAAAGTCCCTAAGCAACTTGGTCCACTTTTTCAAGACCAACCAATCTGGAATGCCTTTAATGTATCATTTGTTTTGCTTTATTGTGATTTTTTAAAAAACTGGTAAGTAATTCCTGGCCTATTGCTTCAGTCTGGTTCTAATAAGGACTAGTACTTAACATGTGTGTGTGCTTAGATTGTACTAAACAAAGCGGCCACTCCAGATTTTATTGCTGGAAGACACGGGAATTACCGGGCTAACCCCACTTCCGTCTGTTTTCATAAATCACAACATAGATGAATGTGCCTGGACTGGTCACAGTGTCATTAACTGGCCCCAGCCTAGAATGATTTATGTCAGCTGTCAAACCAAGCAAACTGGGGCAATGCTTTCACCTAAAAGTACAGAAACTTCTCTGATGAAAATACTTTGGCCAATGCTGTTCCAGACTAAAAGCAAAAAACTTTAATTCCTTGGTTAATTTCACAAAATCAGAACACATGGTCCAAAAAAAGTGAATTCAAAAGACCTAATATTACACAGAAATTACAGAATTAATACAACACAGATGAAGCTTTGCTGCCATACTGTTGTTGTTGTTCTGGTCTAATGAAACTTTTTAAATATTTATTTTATTTTGGTTGCTTTGCTGTGTGCAAGTTTTCTCTCATTGCAGTGAGCAAGTCAAGCTCCCCAAGTAACTATCGTGCACATTAAAATGTGAGGATCTCATTTAAATGATTAACAGATAGGAAAAGTACCAGATGCTTCTTGTAACTATACAGAGTACACAATAACCAAGAAGTAAGTTGAGAGAGGACAAATCTGTATGGGCTGATATCAGAAGTGGTCAATGAAAGTAGAGAACTTAAGCTGAAACTTCAGACAGAAGAGGATGCTCCTTTCAGATTTTAGAAGCAAAATGATGGAAGACAAAAAGAAGAAGGCACAAGCCTGCAATGTGAAAAGTCTGGAAAGAGAATGGCCAGAATCTTGTAGGGACATAGACTGGGTGATAAGTGAGGCAAAATCATATAGATCACGGAGGGTTTGATGTAGTGTTATCTCCTTAAATTTGATAATAATAAGATTTTTAAAAGCAGGTAAAGAATTAGATCTAGCAATGGTACAGATAATTTTATATACACACACACACACACAGCCCACCAGGCTCCTCTGTCCATGGAAATCTCCAGGCAAGAATGCTGGAGTGGGTTGCCATTCTCTTCTCCACAGGATCTTCCTGACCCAGGAATCAAACTCAGGTCTCCTGCACTGCAGATTCTTTACCATCTGAGCCACCAGGGAAGCCTCATTTATGTGAATAGTAATGAAAAACAACCCAAGCAAGGGGTTTGGCTAACTAACAGCTTCAGTGATGGTGCACCATAAGGAAAAGAAGGATCCAGGCTTCACATGTGTACTGCTTCAGAGATGGAGTAAATGTGACAGAATGTATTTTGACTGTCTCCACTGGTCATTACTTATATCACAGAGTATAGCCAAGAACAGACTTTGTTTTTCATTTCATGGAAAAGAACATAAAAACAGAACAAAATCTAAAGGGTCAATTTGTTTTATTACCCATAATAAATAACTTCAAATATTTAGTAGTCAAAAGATTTAACAAGCATTATTTTTCCATTATACAAATCAGATTCAACAAGAGCCTTTGCTGATAAAGAGGGTACTGAATTAGGACAGTAAAGATGCCAACTTTCGTTCACTGCCATCTTCTACTCTTCCTTAGGAATACACATTTTGGTCATTAAATTGCATATTTGTTGTTGTTTAGTCGCTAAGTCATGTCCAACTCTTTTGTTAACCCATGGACCGTAGCCAGCCAGGCTCCTCTGTTCATGGGATTTCCAAGGCAAGAATACTGGAGTGGGTTACCGTTTCCTTCTCTAGGGGATCTACCCAACCCAGGGATCAAACCCATGTCTCTTGGGTTGGTAGGTGGATTCTTTGCTAATGAGCGACCAGAAAACCCCTTGAATTGCATATAAAACATAAAAGAAAGGTTTAAGTCAGTTTTTAGTAATCTAGATGTTAAAGGTAAACACATTCTGAGAGATTTCCTTTTATGTATTGCATGCCTGTCTACTGGGGTTGTTGGCTTCATAAAACTGGGTCTGTCATCCATCTTTCCCTTTAAAGACCATTTACAAATTCACTCTATTGTCAATGCAGTAAAAGACTCTTCTATTTTATGTTTTTAGGACTTGATGTTGCATAATATGCCTAACATATAACAATTATGAGGAATTCTTCACAGGACTTCATCACTTCTAACTTCCTTTCCAAAGTTGCTGATAGTAAAGCTTGTTTTTCATCACAAAAGAGTATCACCACTTAAATGGTATTTGGACGCCTTTTGTGTAATCTAAACTTATTTTGATTCATGGTAACAGTGAATGGTAAAATAACAGCAAAGCAATCACCACAGTCCCTCAAAAAAGTCCCCATTGCATGAACTTTTGTTCACGGACATATTGTTCATGGGAGCTGGGCTCCCAGGAAGCCCACCTAATGGGCATTTCTGTTTATCAGCTGAACCGGTGTCACCATGTGGCAGAAGTGTAAACATCACTTGCAAGTCACTTGCCAGAACAGCCTTAAAATTATTCTGTTTTCAAGTACTACACATAATACATATTATTTCACATTTTTCATAAAGAAAGATTTCATTAATACTTTATGTTACTTGGTTGACAAGTCCCATAAAGTAATATAGACACTGTTGAAATGAAATTTTTAGAAAAATTTTAAATCACAATATTGTCAGGGTTCAAGATTAATGGTAAATAAAAAGTTGGTCTCTAGTAATACTGAGTGAAGTTGCTCAGTCGTGTCCAACTCTTTGCAATCCCATGGACTGTAGCCTACCAGGCTCTTCCATCCATGGAATTTTCCAGGCAAGAGTACTGGAGAGGGCTGCCATTTCCTTCTCCAGGGGATCTTCCTGACCCAGGGATTGAACCCAGGTCTCCCGCATTGCAGGCAGACGCTTTACCATCTGAGCTACTAGGGAAGCTCCGTCTCTAGTAAAAAGACAATCTAAAATCTTTTATGAGTCTTATGACAACTAAGCATGAATTCTGACCTGCTATATCAACATCATAAGAACATGTAAGAAACAAATGAGAAACTAAAAAAAGATAAGTCTTCTGGATAATCTGCACATAAAGTTAGAATTTTGTTTCTGCTAGCTTTGTCAGGAAGTTCTTTGAGATATTGGTGATCAGAAAAAAAAAAGTAGGTAAATATGGAAAATAAGGAAAAGCGTTTGCTTAATCTCTCATAAAATGAGATATAAAAAATATGTGAGTATTTTGTTATAATCATAGCTTTAATCTTAACTTTAGCTAAACAAAAAAAATATTTTACTGGTACTAAAATTTCTTCTGACACAATAAATTTTGTTTATTTTTGATGTAAGCTATGATTTTTTAAAGAGAAATCAAATTCATTTTCATATTTGTTTAGCCCAGCATAATCTTTGAAATTTTGATAAATAATTTGGTATAGTTAACAGTAAATGGCTTACTTTGTAGTTGCATCTATTTTCTGAATTAAAAAAAAATGCAGGGGACACTGTGACTCTAAAAAGGATACATTTTTCTATAATTTTATTTCCTTATCTTGCTTTGCTGAACAAGGGTGAGAAAGAAACTGCTCTGCATGCATGAGATAAACTAAACACACAGAAAATGAGAAGATGTGCTGGATATTAATAGAAAAGCTGGATGTGAAAAACTATGCTCTATTTAGTTGACTATCCTGTGAAATAATAAAATGATTACAAACTAGAAAAGTGGACTTCACTGGCATCTTTGGTTTTGCATATTTAAAAAGCAACACTTACTCTTTTTCTGTTTAGTTTTTAAGTGAAATGAACTAAGATTAGAAATCTGTGGACTTTGGAAATCAACCTGGGTGGGTAAACACCCAGTTACCTGAGATATCCGTCACAAACCAGGTGTTCTATAACTCACTGAGCCATCAGACTGGGTGTGCAGTCCATCACCAAGAGGACATTGCAAATATTCGATGGAGTTCAGACAGGTACTAAAGGCAAAGGCAGGTGCTGTGAGCAACGTCGTCAATCCTATGGCACAATTGTCTCATCACAAGTGCCCCAGATGCCCTTGACATAGTGCCAGATACAGATAGGAAGAAAGCAAAGGAGAAGCAGCAAAAAAATTCACCAATGGAGTGACTGGAAACATGATTTACAGCAGCAGTGGCAGCCATGTATACTAGAGAGCTTTCTTCTCCAGAGCACATCCACCAGCTCTGTGGTTGCCAGGAGATGTTACACATGCGCACATAGGATGAGTTCTGGACCCAGTTAAGTCTGAGGAACTCTTGGGTTCACCAAACTAAAGTTTGTTTCTGTGTCCTCGCATTTTCACAGGCCGTTTTCCCTCACCTCTGAGACTTTCATTCTAGTTCTGATCATGTCACCAACTAGTTTCCCTCTCAAAGAGTAACTAGCTCCTCCCAGAATGATGCTTGTCACTCCTCCAACCTAATCACCATGTGGCTGGTGGGACACCATTATAGTCCCTACTAATTTTTGTTGACACTTGGCACAAAATAAATAGGTGAAATTAAAAGATGCTTGCTCCTTGGAAGGAAAGTTATGACCAACCTAGATAGCATATTGAAAAGCAGAGACATTACTTTGCCAACAAAGGTCCGTCTAGTCAAGGCTATGGTTTTTCCAGTGGTCATGTATGGAAGTGAGACTCGGACTATAAAGAAAGCTGAGCACCAGAAAATTGATGCTTTTAAACTGTGTTGTTGGAGAAGACTCCTGAGAGTCCCTTGGACTGCAAGGAGATCCAACCAGTCCATCCTAAAGGAGATCAGTCCTGGGAGTTCACTGGAGGGACTGATGCTGAAGCTGAAGCATCTGGGCTGTTCCCATACTTCCACCCTACAATGGCAGAATTGGAGAGCTGTAACAAAACCAAGGGACCCACAAAGCCTAAAATACTTGCCATCTTCCTATTGCAGAGATATCTGACCCTCACCTAAGAGCATCACCTGGGCGCTTGTTAAGTACATAAATCCTCAAGTCCACCCCAAACTACTCATTCAGAAACTCTGGAGGCAGGGCCCAGCAATCTGTCTTTTGATTCACTCTCCAGACAATGATCATATGATGCATGCTAGAAGAGTGGTTTGGTTTTCAAACTTTAACTTGTATCAGAATCACTTTCAGGCATGCTTGGTGGGAATGTAAATTGGTGCAGCCCCTGTGGAAAACTATGAAGTTTTCTCAAAAAGCTGAAAGTAGCACTACCATATATTCTAGTAATTCCACTTCTATTTTTCCAAAGAAAATGAAAACATTAATTTGAAAAGATATATGCACTCCTCTGTTCATTGCAGCATGATTTGCACTAGCCAGACATGGAAACAACCTAAGTATCCATCAACAGATGAATGAATAAAGATGATATATATCATATATTTTCTATTGTATGCATATGCACAATAGAATGTTAGTCAGTCATGGACAAGAACGAAATTTTGCCATTTGGGACAGCATGGAAGGACCAACAGGTCATTATGCTAATGAAATGTCAGACAGAGATAAGAGAAATATGATTTCACTTATGTTTGGAATTTTTTGAAAATATAGCAAAAGAACAAGCGTGACAAAACAGTAACAGATTCATAGAAACAGAGGGCTAACTGATGGCTGTGAGAGGGAAAGTGTGTGGAGGGGTGAGTGACATAAGGGAAGACTATTAAGAGATACCAACCTCTAGATGTAAATTAGATAAATAATNCTTATGTTTGGAATTTTTTGAAAATATAGCAAAAGAACAAGCGTGACAAAACAGTAACAGATTCATAGAAACAGAGGGCTAACTGATGGCTGTGAGAGGGAAAGTGTGTGGAGGGGTGAGTGACATAAGGGAAGACTATTAAGAGATACCAACCTCTAGATGTAAATTAGATAAATAATCAGATGAATGTACAGCACAGGAAATATAATCGATCCTGTAATAACTTTGTATGATGACAAGTGATAATTAGGCTTCCTATGGTGATCACTGTGTAATGCATGGAAATACCCAGTGACCATATTGTACACCTGAAACTAATGGGCTGTAGCCCGCCAGGCTCCTCTGTCCATGGGGATTCTCCAGCCGAGAATACTGGAGTGGGTTACCATGCTTTCCTTCAGGGGATCTTCCCAGCCCAGGGATCGAATCCAGGTCTCCCGCATTGCAGGCAGATTCTTAACCATCTGAGCCACCAAGAAGCAATACTATACTGTAAGTCATTTATCTCTTTCAAAAGAAGAGGTTATGGCTAGAGTGACAGGCAAGGGTCAGGGGATGCAGGGCCCTGAGACAGTGGTAAGGAGTTCAAATATAAATAGTCTCTTATGTGATTCTATTATACTAAAACAATGAGTCAGTGCATTCAATGTCACTGTAGTCTGGAAGAAAAGCCCATAGCTATTTAAGTAAAATAAGATGGTGCCACTGCAATGAAACTCTGATGCGCAGACTGGAAACAAGATAACTACAGAATTGCATTCAATGCTGATTTTATGTGGACTTACTTGCTATTTTATGTGAAAGAACAAATGACCCATCTTCTTTATTTGTCCTCAGAGTTTCCTCCTTTGATTTTATATCTTAAAATAAAGGGGACTTTGATATTTGGCTATCTAAAGGTATCTGCAACAGATCACTACAAACTTAGTGGCTTAAAATCACACAGAGGTGTTATTTTACAATTCTGTAGGCTCAGTGCCCACCCCAGGTGTGATCAGGCTAAAGTCAGGATGTCAGCAGGGCTGCTTCCTTTCTGGCAGTTCTAGAGAAGAACCCATTTCCCTACCTTCTCCAGATCCTCTCTCTGCTCTCTAATCCTGATTCCTTCCTTCATCTTTAAAGACAGAAAGGTATCAGCAGCTTCTCTCTGACACTTCTTCCATCCTCATCCTCTTTCTGACCACTGCCAGGAAGTTTCTTTACTTTTAAGGACCATGATTAGACAAGACCACATCTCTCCACTTCAGGGTCAGCAGCCTTTCACCATATTAGGTAACATGTCCAAAGGCTCCAGGGATTCAGGCGAAGACATGTTTTTGGAGGAAGAAGGCGTTGTTCTAACTACCTCCAACTGGTAGGGAAGAAGGAGCACAGCAGAGTTGTTTTTGTTTTTTTTTAAAGCAACAGGAAGAAAGGAACCTCAAAGCAAGTCTTAAAGGTGGTGGGTGGGAACTAGACAGCTGGAGAAGATGAAGGGATATTTTTTGATAAAGTGTTAACACTGATTCATCAACAAATATTCACTGTGCCCCACCATGTCCCAGGCATTATGCAATAGCAAGTTCAGGATGTACTCAAGAGACTGCAAAAGGAATATATTGAAGGATAATTGCTTTACAGAATTTTGCTGTTTTCTGTCAAACCAAAGAATTTATTTCCAGGGCAACAATGCAAGGGTAATATATTAAAATTACAATAGAGGGGGACCTAGGGGTGATCGGAAGATCAAAGAAGGGTGGTAGGCAAGTCATTAGAGCAAGTCATTAGAGTCAGGTCATTAGAGCTTTGAATCCTGTTCAGAAGTATGTAATTTTATGCCAAAAGTGATGGGGAGGTGCTCAAGTATTTTAAGCAGGAATTGATGTTATCTGATATCTTTCAAAAAGATCATTCAACAATGAAAATTATAGGTAGATAAAACAGGAACCAGCATAGTAGTAAGATATTATTGGTAGTGAAAGGGGAGAGATGATTAATTCAAGAGATACTAAGAAAGTAAAACTCACAGAGATGTTTCTGAGGTGAAGGGTGGGCAGAAAGAGTTGAAGACAACTGCCCGGATTCTAGCTTGAGTGACTGGGAGGTGGAGGCTCCATCAGGATAGACTGAAGTAGGAGGAGCAGGTTGATGGGGGACGTGAGTTCTGCTTTGCCCCCATTCAGTTTGAGGTGAAGTTCTTAGAATATTTTCTAGGTATTTAGTTGATGCTTTCGAACTGTGGTGTTGGAGAAGACTCTTGAGAGTCCCTTGGACTGCAAGGAGATCCAACCAGTCCATTCTGAAGGAGATCAACCCTGGGATTTCTTTGGAAGGAATGATGCTAAAGCTGAAACTCCAGTACTTTGGCCACCTCATGCGAAGAGTTGACTCATTGGAAAAGACTCTGATGCTGGGAGGGATTGGAGGCAGGAGGAGAAGGGGACGACCGAGGATGAGATGGCTGGATGGCATCACGGACTCGATGGACGTGAGTCTGAGTGAACTCCGGGAGTTGGTGATGGACAGGGAGGCCTGGCGTGCTGTGATTCATGAGGTTGCAAAGAGTCGGACATGACTGAGCCACTGAACCGAACTGAACTAGAACTCTGACGAGGTACCAGGGCAGGGTTAAATATTTTTGAGTCTTCAATCAATAGTTGGTAACTAAAACCACAGAGGTGGATCAAAGCAAATGATGAGAAGATACCAAGTGACACGGAAGAAGGATGCCAACATCAAGGACTGACAGAGGAAAGGGAGTCTGTGGGTGATGCCGGGAAAAAAATGCCAGAGTAAGAACATCCACCACAGGGTCGTCATGTCAGGCAGAGGAGAGAGTTGTCGCAAAGATTCGTCAGTCTGATAGAATGAAGCAGAAAGGCCAAGTCGGGAAATATTGCCAAGGACTGTCGGATTTGACAGCTAGGGAGAAAGCATCCTTGTTAAGCTTTGTCAGTTGTCAGAGCCATTTCAGCGGTGTGTAGGGCCTGCTCCACCTTACACTGATCATCTCAGGAAGTAGGAAAGGAAGCAACCTGGAGAGAGAAGCACACCCCCAAAAAGATGGGCTGGTTCTCAGCGCCAGAGACATGATCCGTGACAGAGAGAACTGACAAACAGGACTTCATGAAAACTTAAATTTTCTGCTCGGCAAAGGATTCTGTCAGGAGAATGAAAAGACTAGACACAGACTGGACGAAAACATCTGACAAAGACGACAGTTATCCAAAATATACAAAGAAGTCTTAAAAGTATACAAGCAGGGGCTTCCCTGGTGGCTCAGTGGTAAAGAATCTGCCTGCCAATGCAGGAGACACGGGTTCGATCCCTGGTCTGGGAATATCCCACTTACTGACACGCGACTAAGCTGGTACACCACAACTGCTGAGCCTGTATTCTAGAGCCCCTGAACCACAACTACGGAAAGCCTGCCCAGCAACAAAGATCCAGGACAGCCAATAAATAAATGAATTATTTTTAAAGTACACAATAAGAGAACAACCCAACTCGCCAAAGGAGAAAGTACCTTAAGATCCAAGAAGATATATACAAGGCAAGTAAGCATACAAAAAGATGTTCCACCTGCTATATCTTCAGGGAAATTCAAATTTAACAAGCAATGAGATCCCACTACGTATCTAACTGAATGGCAAAAATCTGGGACACTAAGAAGACCAAATGTTGACAAGGACATGGAGCAACAGCAGTGAGCTCGCCTTCATTGCTGGTGGGAATGCAAAATGGCACAGCCACTTCGGAAAGCAGTTTGACAGTTTCCTATAAAACCAAACGTTTTATCATACCATTCAGCAATAATGCTCCTTGGCATTTTCCCAAAAGAGTTCAAAATCTCTCAAAATTTGTACATTCATGTTTATAGTAGCTCCAGCATAATTGCCCAAACTTGGAAGCCACCAAGAAGACCTTCTGTAGGAGAATGGGTCGATAAGCTGTGGTCCACCCAGGCAGTGCAATATTATTCAGCACCAGAAAGAAATGAGCTATCAAGCCATGAAAAGACATGGAGCGATCTTACAGGTGTATTACTAGGCAAAAGAAGTCAATCTGAAAAGGCAATCATTGTATGATTCCAATTATATGACATTCTGGAAAAACCAAAACTACAGAGACAATGAAAAGATCATTAGTTGTCAAGGGTTCAGAGGGAGAAAGATGATGAACAGGCAGGTCACAGAGGATTTTTAAGGCAGTGAACATATTCTGTATAATACGGTAGTGGTGGCTACCTGTCATGATACATTTGTTCAAACCTATATAATAAATAGAGTGAGTCCAATATGAACTATGGACCCTGGGTAAAAATGATGTATTCAAGCAGGTTCACCGATTTTAACAAATGTACCATCTGCTGAAGGTGTGATAATAGGGGAGACTGTGTATGTGTTGGGGGAGGGGTTTATGGGAAATCGCTATACTTTTCCCTCAATTTTGCTGTGAACCAAAAACTGCTCTAAGATACGAAGTCTGTTTTTTTAAATCTGGGCTGGGGAAGATGGTCCAAGAAAACAGCATCTGGGGGCTTGAGGATGGAACTGAGTCTGTGTGTTTATGCAGAAGGAAACAGAACAAAGGGCATTTTCAGAGAGAGAAAAGATCCCTGGAAAAGCAAAAGGCAGCAGGAGGACATGAGTCCAGGCACTGGCTGAATTTTAGTCTGAGCAAGATTTCTGACTCTTCTCCTGAGAGGGAAGGCAAAGAAGAGTAGGTTTAGATGCACTGATTATATTTTTATAAGTTGAGGAAGTTTCGAAATGAAAGATGGTATTCTCTGTAAAGTTGTGCTAGGCTTTTAAGTGTAGGCTTTTAAGGCTCCAAGAGGGTGGAGATCAGAGATGGATATTTTGAACACCCTCTGAGGAGCTGGGGGAAGGAAACTTGATGGTCAGACTTATCAGGGTCCAGCTTAGGCTGACGGTCACGAATTCGCACACATGGCCTCCTGCACAGCCTTCTGGCCCCTTGAGCTTCTCACTGGCCATCCAGCATACAGTGCTGGTTTTCGCCTCAAGAGTTGGGCAACAGCTGTTTCCTCTCCCTGGGGTGTCTTCCTTGACCTTCTCCTGACTGATAGCATCCCGGAATTCTGGCCCCAGCTCTAAATGTCACTTCCTTAGAGAGGCCTTCCCCAATCAAGCCAAAATAGCCTCTGGACTCTCTGTAGAATTTCTCTCTCTCTTAATACCTCCTTGCTTGCTTGTTAATCACAATTAGGGAGGCAGTTTTCGTTTCAGCGTGACAATGGCATTTAAATCTTTTAGAGACATATCAAAACATTTACAGGTAAAATGTTTCCTGTTCGCTTTGTTGCCACCAGAATCTACCCTCCATGGCAGCAAGAACCTTCCCAGTCTCGTTTATAGTCCACCTCCTGCCCAGAATATTGTAGGGAACCAAAAAACAGTTGCTATTGAATATTGTGTGATTTTGCTCCAGTGGCTCCACAGAGTCTAAGAGAGGAATAAACAGTGACATGTGGTGACGGTAAAAGGGGACTGATGGGTGAGAAGAACGCAGGCAGGTAAAGGGAGCCCCAACAAATAGGTCCAGTGAGAAAAATCATAGGAAGATGTTGAAATACCTTAAAACATTGTATTAAAAAATTTTTGTTATAATGGAAAAATCCAGATATATTAAAAATGATAAAACTAGTATGAGTCCTTGTCCTCATCAGCACAAGAACAATTATCAACTATTTGCCAACCTTCGAATCTCTTACACAGCTAGGACTTCTCTATACCCTAGTATTCTTGCCTGGACAATTCCATGGACAGAAGAGCCTGGTGGGCTACAGTCCATGGGGTGGTAAATCAGTTGGACACAACCGAGCAACTAACACACAACACACACACAGAGGATCTTAAAGTAAATACCTGGTAGGATATCATTAAACCTGTAAATGTTTGTTATGTCTCTAAAAGACTGAAAAAGTGTTGACATACTGAAATGAAAACTGCTTGCCTAATTAATATTTTTTAATAATTTTTTTCAATGTTATTGAAAACAAAAATAAAGACAAACACCAAAATTATTCTCCAAATCACTTAAGATATAGAGATGCTATACAGTAGGTCCTTGTTGGTTATCCATTTTGAATTTTGTAGTATGTACCTGTCCATTTCTAACTCCCTAACTACCCCTTCCTCCATCCTTTCTCCAAGCAATGACAAGTTTGTTCTCTTTTTTTAGAGTCCAGGAGGTATGGAACTTTCAGCTGACAAGTCCTAGGACAAACTCATGGGTGTGGGAAGCTGAAGATGATTAGATATGGGTTTGCATGGCATTAATGATNACAAACACCAAAATTATTCTCCAAATCACTTAAGATATAGAGATGCTATACAGTAGGTCCTTGTTGGTTATGCATTTTGAATTTTGTAGTATGTACCTGTCCATCTCTAACTCCCTAACTACCCCTTCCTCCATCCTTTCTCCCAGCAATGACAAGTTTGTTCTCTTTTTTTGAGAGTCCAGGAGGTATGGAACTTTCAGCTGACAAGTTCTAGGACAAAGTCATGGGTGTGGGAAGCTGAAGATGATTAGATATGGGTTTGCATGGCATTAATGATTTCCTGAATCTGAGTTTGGCTGCAAAAGTTAGCACTGATACCTTCCAGGAGGATGGCAGAATTTGTGAAATAAAGAGGAGTCAGTCACTCAGAGAATTGAGGGGAGGGGAGGCGAAGAAGGAAGTCGTAAGATTCCACAGCTGTGCAGCTCTGAAAGGAATAAAGACTACTTTTTATTGAAGTATCATTGATTTATCAATATTGCATTAGTTTCCTACATGTATATGTGTGTACACATATATATTCTTTCCCATTATAGGTTATTACAAGATATTGAGTGTAGGTCCTTGTTGTCTGTCCATTTCATATATGGTAGCTTGGGAAAGGGAGAGGGATAAGTTAGGAGTTTAGGATTAGCAGATATAATACAAACTAGTATATATAAGACTCCATTACTTTTAATTCTACAGTAAACTCTTCCCAACCGCAACTTCTTATGTGGCATTCTAGCATACATGCTCATCCTTTTAAATGTGGTTCCTTCCATCAAATATGAGAACTTGGGTTCTAATTTATACTCACTGTGGCTGTACAAATTGTCAGACATTCTTTGGGCAGATAATTAGCAAAAGCGACAACATATTAACAGTGCTGGACACTGAGGCTGGATCCCAGGCATGCCCACACCAGTGCATTTGGAGGTCAGGGCAACCTTGTAAAAAGCAAGTGACAGCGTGACCTTGGCATGAAGCACAAAGGACGGCAACAGGATTGTGCATGTGTACTGGGAATAACTGGGAAGTCATCACTGTGCTGGCTCAATAGTAATGACTCAAAGCACCCGAGACCCCGATTTACTCTGTTTCTGGGCTCACAATGAAGCCAGGAAAGCAGGAAGAAGGAAAAAAATCCATGTCCTTAAAAGCATCATGGTATTAAACATTTGCAAGGATGGCCAAACACTAAAATAGCATCTTTCATCATTGATATTATCTGTAAAAAAAAAAAAAAAATTTACAACAATCTCATTGAGATAGGGAATGGAGATCCTAAAAATCTTCTGAGAAGAATCCAAAAAGAGGGGCTATATGTACATAGATATCTGATTCACTTTGCTGTGTAGCAGAAACTAACATAACATTGTAAAGCAACTATAGCCAATAAATTAAAAAAAAAAAATCATGTTGGAAGCCTTAATTGAACAGTACCAGGATTACTGATTTATATGTACAAAATGCCATTGTGGCTTTCTTTAGTATACTTTGTACCATTTCATTTTTATGAACTTAAAGATATCTGGAAGTCTTTTCAAACTATCCATCTTAATTTGACCCACCAAATCCTGTTTGCTTTCTCTCTATTCCTCAACTCTTTCCAGAAGTGTTTTCAGGGAACTTGTCTTCTAGATTACAGAGGGACCACCATTGTACTTAATTCGTTAATGCCTTATTTATTTGAAGCCTGGCTTAATCTCTTTTCAGTCTGAGGCTGAAAATGTGTATGATTGACTTAGGCTAATTTCACAGCTCTGTTATTTTCATGCAGTGACGTTCAGTGGTTCCAAGGTCGTGTGTAACATTTTAGAAATCTTCATAGAAAAGAGTAATTCTTCTGCTTCACTCTGCTGCTCAATCGCTCAGTCATGTCTGACTCTGCAGTCCCACGGACGGTAGCCCTCCAGGCTCCTCTGTCCATGGGATTTCCTAGGCAAGAATACTGGAGCAGCTTGCCATTTCCTCCTCTAGGGGATCTTCCGGACCCAGGGATGGAACGCGTGTCTCTTGCATCTCTTGCAATGATGGGCACATTTTTACCACTTACGCCACCTGGGAAGAGCTATTACTGTTCACTTCTAGTAAGTGGTACAAAAAACATTGCCAATAAGTCATCTGACAGAAAGAATCTCCTAGGAGAGTGTCTAATCAAAACCAAGAAAGCGCCTGCCTCAAATGCTGCTCAGAATAATGAAGCTTTGTTGTGTGTGTTTTCTGCTTCAGTTGTCAGAGAATTTAACCCAGAATGTCCTTATTTTCTCTTAGAAAGAAATCAATGATGAGTTCCTAAGTCATTTTTTAGCTCAGTCTTCTTAGTCTGTTTACTTTTTGTCAAAGAGATAGGGTTTCCATAGCTTGTGTTTGCTGAATTTCATCAACCTTAAACATTGTACATTTTATAGCTCAATACCACAAAAACAAGCCATCCAATCCAAAAACATGAGCAGAAGACCTAAAGAGACATTTCTCCAAAGACATGCAATTGGCTAATAAACACATGAAAGATGCTCAACATCACTTGTTATTCAGTTCAGTTCAGTTCAGTCTCTCAGTCTTGTCCAGCTCTTTGTGACCCCATGAATCACAGCACACCTCCCTGTCCATCACCAACTCCCGGAGTTCACTCAAACTCATGTCCATCGAGTCGGTGATGCCATCCAGCCATCTCATCCTCTGTCGTCCCCTTCTCCTTCTGCCCCCAATCCCTCCCAGCATCAAGGTCTTTTCCAATGAGGAATGCAAATCATAGCTACAATGAGGTATTAATTCCCACCAGTCAGAAGAACCATCATCAAAAAGTCAAGCAATAAATGCTGGAGAGGGTACGGAGAAAAGGGAACTTTTTGCACTGTTGGTGGAAATGTAAATTAATACAGCCACTATGGAGAGTACTATGGAGATTCTTTAAAAGACTAGGCATAAAACTACCATATGACTCAACAATCCCACTGCTGGCCATATAGCCTGCGGAGACCATAACTGAAAAGAACAGATACACCCCAATGTTCATCACAGCACTGTTTATAATAGTCAGAGCATGGGCATAATCTAGACGTCCACCTACAGAAGAATGGATAAAGATGCGGTACATACATACAACGCAATATTACTCTGCTATAAAAAGAAATGCATTTGAGTCTGTTCAAATGAGGCGGATGAACATAGAGCCTATTATACAGTGAGGACGTGTCACCTCTGTGGTAGGTGGATGTGGCGGGGCTAAATGGCCCTCAAAACACATCATACATTTTACCTCCATGATGCGGCTCCGGCTATTTCTTTGTTTGGAATTCTCCTCCCCCAGAGGTTGTGGTTTAGTGCTAAGCCAACATTGGTGTGTAGAGGATTCTCCTCATTCTTTTATGTCTATCTGGATTCCATAGTGAGGAATTTGGGTTGTGTTTGTTTCTATTTTACTATTACTATGGATATATGCAATTGTATTGGTATGTATTTACTTGTATATGTATATGTGATTCTTTACTATATTACACATACATAACACAAATTATATACACAAATAACAGTGAATAACCTTTTGTTGACACCAGTTCTATTTATATCAGTGGCTAGAGGTTAAAGCATCTGCCTGCAATGTGGGAGACCTGGGTTCGATCCCTGGGTTGGGAAGATCCCCTAGAGAAGGAAATGGCAAACCACTTCAGCATTCTTGCCTGGAAAATCCCATGGACAGAGGAGCCTGGTGGGCTACAGTCCATGGGCTAGCAAAGAGTCGGACACAACTGAGTGACTTCACTTTCATTCTTGGATTATACTCCTAGAAATTGGGACACTGGATCAAAGAATAAATAAATGTTTAATTTGGAAAAATATTGCCAGGAGAATACAAGAATTTTGCATTCCCACCAGCTCTGTATGAGAGTGTCTAGTTCATCAAAATTTTGCCAACAGAATGTGCTGCCAAACATTTGGATTGTTGTCAACCTGATAAATGGGAACTAGCATCTCAATATAGTTTTAATTTGTACTTCTTCTATTGTGAGTTTGAGGATCTTTCAGTTCAGTACTCAAGTTTTACCTCTGAAATGTCAAATTACTTACCCCTTTTTATATTTCTGTTGGTATTTCTCTTTCCTGTTTTTAGTACCCCCTTTAAAAATTAGAAATACAAGATAGAAATATTTCCTTTCCAATGTGTTTTTTCTTTTATTTGTTTATTTGCCATGCAATTGTTTTTAAATAGTCAGATATGTCAACCCTTCATTAAATGAGGGAACCGTGAAGTTCTAGCTGTTTTTCCACAATAGTAATAAATTTTGGATAATCCATTCTCTTACCCAGACACTTTTGTAAACAATATTAAAAAAACAGTGACGATAATGATATCACTATTCTATCTAATTGAGTGCCCAATTTTGACTTTATTAGTACTTTCTATATAGCCACACTATATACTTCTGCACGAATTCCTTCATTTTTCTAAGGATGTAACTGAGGCTGGTTTATCAGCACTCACTCACTGAGTTAGCAGACTGGTTCTTGTGCAGAAGTCAACGTTTCTAATTCTTCCCGTACTGACTTAACTTAGGGCTAGTTGGTTTCTGTGTTCATAAATCACTATGATAATGATAAAGAACTGTATTCTTTATACCCTGCTTCTTAATGAACAGATTCTTCTTTACAAACCTTACCTCTTTGGAAATCTAACCAGGAGTTGGAGTTTTCTTGCTGGATGGAAACAAGGCACAGGTGGGAACACGATGGTGGCATTTACAGTCTCTTTATTATACATTCTTTTTTCTACGTGCAATAAAGAAAACCTGCCAGGTAGATATCATTTTCCAGATTTCTTACTCCAACTCTTCCCAGTATAATGGACTGCATTTTCCTGCAGTTTCTCTCTCTCTAAATAGTTATTTAAATAAATTTAATGAGAGAGCTTTCTTCTTTTCTAATAAAATTGAATCTTACCACATTGTCTAACCATATTATTATAACTTTTAGTTCAGTCTAATCACTTAAATATTGCTTTAAATAACTAATATGAACACTTTAGAATGTATTTTAAAAACTGGAGAAGAGAAAAAATAAGAAGGAAAGACATTTATAATTTTATCTTTATCCAACAATCAATAGTAATTAAATGATCCATTTCACAACACACACATATACACACATCCCCACATCTTACTGATGACTGTTATACTCACCCCAATGATTCTACTTTCTCTACTACATTTGTCATTTGTTGCAACTCCACTGTCTCTGATTTAATTTATTCTCATATTTTCTAATCTAAAATTGACCAGATGGATTAAGAAACCCATCTTAAAGCAATCAAAATCTTACTTAATCATAAGAATCACTGACCAGTGGAGGCTAGTAAGAAGAGCAAACTACATCTGCTTCTCAGAATTGAACATCTAGAGTTCAATAAATGTTAACTAAATAGCCCACTCCAATTAGTATCTTAAGTTGAAGAATTATAGATCAAAGTACAAATTCTAGACTATGAGAACTGAGAAAAAAAACAAAACAAAACAAAACAAAACCACACATCCATTGCCAAGTAATCTTACATCACAAGTCATTGTCACAAGTTACCCGAATTTTAGAATGTTTCTGAGCCTGAAAAGCCTTGTCCCTCTGCCCTATAATAATGAGTCTCCCTTGGCCAAACTATTGTCTTTTTCTCAACTCCATAAGAATAGGATAATCTGCCCAAACCATCTTACAAAATTTCAAATTACATTTGGCTTAAAATACTCAACTACATGAATCAAAACTGACAATGTTCCAGAATTATCACAGACATATATCTCAACTTTTCACTTTACTTCGCTTCTGTAATCATGCCTGTAATGTGTACAAAATCTAACACGTGTTTCATATATGTATGCATACATCAGTTCAGTTCAGTCACTCAGTCATTTCTGACTCTTTGCAACCCCATGGACTGCAGCACGGCAGGCCTCCCTGTCCATCACTAACTTCCAGAGCTTGTTCAACTCATATCCATTGAGTTGGTGGTGTCATCCAACCATCTCATCCTCTGTCATCCCCTTCTCCTCCTGCCTTCAATCTTTCCCAGTATCAGGGTCTTTTCCAATGAGTCAGTTCTTCTCATCAGGTGGCCAAATTATTGGAGTTTCAGCACCAGCATCAGTCCTTCAAATGGATATTCAGGACTGATTTCCTTTAGGATGGACTGGTTTTATCACCTTGCTATTCAAGGGACTTTCAAGAGTCTTCTTCAACACCACAGTTCAAAAGCATCAATTCTTCAGTGCTCAGCTTTCTTTATGGTCCAACTCTCACATCAATACATGACCACTGGAAAAACCATGAATTTGACTAGATGGACCTTTGTTACCAAAGCAATATCTCTACTTTTTAATATGCTGTCTAGGCTTGCCACAGAGAAGGTGATGGCACCCCACTCCAGTACTCTTGCCTGGAAAATCTCATGGATGGAGGAGTCTGGTAGGCTACATGACCACTGGAAAAACCATGAATTTGACTAGATGGACCTTTGTTACCAAAGCAGTACCTCTACTTTTTAATATGCTGTCTAGGCTTGCCACAGAGAAGGTGATGGCACCCCACTCCAGTACTCTTGCCTGGAAAATCTCATGGATGGAGGAGTCTGGTAGGCTGCAGTCTGTGGGGTCACGAAGAGTTGGACAGGACTGAGTGACTTCACTTTCACTTTTCACTTTCATGCTTTGGAGAAGGAAATGGCAACCCAATCCAGTGTTCTTGCCTGGAGAATCCCCGGGACGGGGTAGACTGGTGGGCTGCCATCTACAGGGTCGCACAGAGTCAGACATGACTGAAGCAACTTAGCAACAGCAGCAGCAGGCTTGCCATAGCTTTTCTTCCAAGGAGCATCTTTTAATTTCATGGCTGCAGTCACCATCTACAGTGATTTTGGAGCCCAAGAAAACAAAGTCTCTCACTGTTTCCATTGTTTCCCCATCTATTTGCCATGAAGTGATGGGACCGGAGGCCATAATCTAAGTTTTCTGATTGTTGGATTTTAAGCCAACTTTTTCACTCTCCTCTTTCACTTTCATAAAAAGGCTCTTTAGTTCTTCTATGCACAGACATAACCAGATGGTCAATACCAAAATCTGGTTGATTATATTCTTTGCAGCCAAATATGGAAAAGCTCTATACAGTCAACAAAAACAAAACTAGGAGCTGACTATGACTCAGATCATGAACTCCTTACTGCAAAATTCAGACATAAATTGAGGAAAGTAGGGCAAGCCACCAGACCATTCAGGTATGACCTAAGTTAAATCCCATACGATTATACAGTGGACGTGACAAATAGATTCAAGGGATTAGATCTGATAGAAAGAGTGCCTGAAGAAATATGAAGAGAGGTTAGTGACATTGTACAGGAGACAGGAATCAAGATGATCCTAAGAAGAAGAAATGCAAAAACACAAAATGGTTGTCTGAGGAGGCCTTACAAATAGCTAAGAAAAGAAGAGAAATGAAATGCAAAGAGAAAAGGAAAGGTAAACCCATCTGAATGCAGAGTTCCAAATCATAGCAAAGAGAGATAAAAAATCCTTCCAAAGTGAACAATGCAAAGAAATAGAGGAAAATAATAGAATGGAAAAGACTGGAGATCTCTTCAAGAAAATTAGAGACACATTACATTAGAGATACAAGGGAATATTTCATGCAAAGATGGGCACAATAAAGGACAGAAATGTTATGGACTTAACAGAAGCAGAAGATATTAAGAAGAGGTGGTGAGAATACACAGAACAACTATGCAAAAAAGATCACGACCCAAATAACCATGATGGTGTGGTCATGGACCTATAGCCAGACATCCTGGAATGTGAAGTCAAGTGGACCTTAGGAAGCATCACTACAGACAAAGCTGGTGGAGGTGATGGAATTCCAGTTGAACTATTTCAAATCCTAAAAGATGATGTAAAAGTGCTGCACTCAATATGCTAGCAAATTTGGAAAACTCAGCAGTGGCCACAGGACTGGAAAAGGTCAGTTTTCAATCTAATCTCAAAGAAAGGCAATGCCAAAGAATGCTCAATCTGCCGCACAATTGCACTCATCTCACACACTAGTAAAGTAAGGCTGAAAATTCTCCAAGCCAAGCCTCAACATATGTGAACCAAGAACTTCCAGATGTTCAAGCTAGATTTAGAAAAGGCAGAGGAACCAGAGATCAAATTGCCAAAATCCACTGAATCATAGAATAAACAAGAGAGTTCCAGAAAAATATCTACATCTGTTTCATTGACAACACCAAAGCCTTTGACTGTGTGGATCATAGCAAATAGTGGAACATTCTTAAAGAGATGGGAATACCAGACCACCTTACCTGCCTCCTGAGAAATTTGTAAGAAGGTCAGGAAGCAACAGTTAGAACCAGACATGGAACAACAGATTGGTTCCAAATTGGGAAAGGAGTATGTCAAGGCTGTATATTGTTACCCTGTTTATTTAACTTATATGTTGAGTACATCATGCAAAATGCCAGCCTGGATGAAGCACAAGCTAAAATCAAGATTGCAGGGAGAAATACCAATAACCTCAGGTATGCATCTATATATATATAATGCAGACACTTATAAAAGCCATAACTGGTAGAATGGATTGAATTGTGTTCCCCCAAAAGATATGGCCAGGTTCTAATCCTGGTATTTGTAAATGTAACATTATTTAGAAATGGAGTCTTCATGACTTTAGTGAAGTTAAGAACCTTGAGATGAGCTGAGTGGGACCTTGAGTGGGCTACGATTACAGCCCACTGTAAATTCAATAATTGGTATCCTTATAAGAAAAAGGATAGGAAGGTTTGAGATACAGACACACAGAGGAGAACATAGTGAGAAGATGGAACAGAGATGAGTGTAATGAGCCACAGGATAATGAAGATTGTCAGTAGTTTCCAGAAGCCAGGTGAGAAGCAAAGAACACCTCCATGAGGGAATATACATTTTTGTTACTTTAAGCCACTGAGTTTGTTATAATTTTTTAGCGTAGCCTTAGAAAACGAACATTAGTGTTTCAATATAAGACAAGTAGTTGCAAAGGATCTCCAAACTAGTCTTTCATGTGCAGAAGATATATAAGGTACCCCAGTTACTACCTGCAGTTTTACTTGTATGAATTTAGCAAATTAATATTTCCAACTCTATTCACAGTTTTGAAACTGGATGGCTAACATAATCCTCCAAATTTTAGAGACTATTTGGAAAATATCCTGTTTGGTTTTTGTTTGTTTGTTTTTTTGATGATAGCTTGCCTTATCTATCAGATTGCTTCCTTTTGCTCTGTCTTGAAAAAAAAAATTCATTCAGTTGGTTGCCAAGGGAAAATTTGGGGACGATATTTCTCCCAGTTCTCTGATAAGTGTCATTGGCAATACAAAGAAAGGGACATTTCTGATGCTGCCTGGAGAAAAAGAGGAACAGATACCTAGAAAATTACTCTTTTCTCTCAGTTATAGAAGAAAGACCCACAGTCCCTGGAAGAACAATATTCCTCAGAAATACACCTGGCCACTCTTTGTTGAGTTCTCTGATGGTCTGTGGCTATTTGGGGCCAGATAGTTATTCTCTCCTTCAGTGTAATATAGGCTGGGCAGTATGTTCTCATAAAGGAATAGTATCAATCACAGAATGTTCCAGTGTGTCCATCTTAGAATTCTGGCATTCATTTGTTCAGTAAACAGTTACTGAGCTTCTGCTTTGACTCAGGCATTGAATAAAGTATGATGAACACAAAATCATTTAATAAATAACCCTTTCCTGACCAGCAGACACATGAAACAAACGCTGATCATCACTAACCATCAGAGAAATGAACATCAAAGCCATACTGAGATGCTACCTCGTACATGTCAGAATCACTTCTTCAAAATATCTACAAATAACAAATGTTTCATTGAGGTAGATAAGGCTGTAATCTAAGTGATCAGTTTGGTTATTTTTCTATAATGGGCATTCCATTCTGTCTGCTCTCTGATGGATAAGGATAAGAGCCTTGTGGAAGCTTCCTGTTGGGAGGGACTGGCTGTGGGGGAATCTGGGTCTTATTCTGATGGTTGGGGCCATGCTCAGTAAATCTTTAATCCAATTTTCTGCTAATCGGTGGGGCTGTGTTCCCTCCCTGTAGTTTGGCCTGGCCAAACTATGGCAGCAGTAATGGCAATCAAGGCAGCCTCCTTCCAAAGGACTTGTGCCAAGACTGTTTTGTTCAGTGCCCCTGACCCAATGGCAAGCCACTGTCAACCCACACCTCCACCAGAGATTCAGAACACTCACAGAAAAGTTTGGCTCAGTATCTTGTGGGGTCACTACTCCTTTCTCCTGGGTCCTGGTGTCCACAGGTTTTGCTGTGCCCTCCAAGAGTCCATTTCCCCAGTCCTGTGGAAGTTCTGTAATCAAATCTCACTGGCCTTCCAAGTCAAATTCCCTGGGGCTTCTCAGCCCCTTTGCTGGACCCCCAGGTTGTGGGCCCTAAAACTTTCACAACAGTGTGAGACCTTCTTTGGTAAAATCGTTCTCCAGTGTGTGGATTGCGTGCTCAGTGGTGCCATGGTGGGGCTCACGTGCTGTGCCTCCCAGGTCTGCTGAAGCCAGAGGCCCTGTCCCCACGGAAGGCCACTGCTGACTCATGCCTCTGCAGGAGAAACTAACACTCAAAGGCAGGTCTGGCTCAGTCTCTCATGGGGTCCCTGGGTCCTGGTGCACACAAGGTTTTGTTTGAGTCTGCTGAGTGTCCCTGGTGAGTATGGGGTTTGATTCTAAACGTAAGTTAGCCCCTCCTATCATCTTGCTGGTCTTTTCCTTTGCCCTTGGACATGGGGTATCTTTTTTTGGTGGGATCCAACTTTCTCCTGTCAATGGTTGTTCAGCAGTTAGTTGCAATTTTGGAGTTCTCGCAGAAGAAGATGAGAGCCTGTCCCTCTACTCCACTATCTGACTGACTGGTCATGGGGGAGAGTTCTGACAAAATGTGGTCCACTGGAGAAGGGAATGGAAAATCACTTCAGTATTCTTGCCTTGAGAACCCCATGAAGAATATGAAAAGGCAAAAAGATAGGTCATTAAAAGATGAATTCCCCAGGTCGGTAGGTGCCCAATATGCTCCTGGAGAGAGTATAGAAATAGTTCCAGAAAGAATGAAGAGGCAGATGCAAAGCAAAACTACACCCAGCTGTGGATGTGACTGGTGATGGAAGTAAAGTCCAATGCTGTAAAGAACAATATTGCATAGGAACCTGGAATGTTAGGTCCATGAATCAAGGTAAATTGGAAGTGGTCAAACAGGAGATGGCAAGAGTGAACACTGTTGACATTTTAGGTGTTGGTGAACTAAAATGGACTTAAATGGGCAAATTTAATTCCGATGACAATTATATCTGCCACTACGGGCAAGAATTCCTTAGAAAAAATGGAGTAGCCCTCATAGTTAACAAAAGAGTCCAAAATGCAGTACTTATGTGCAATCTCAAAAATGACAGAATGATCTCTGTTCATTTTGAAAGCAAACCATTCAGTATCACAGTGATCCAGATCTATGCCCCAACCACTAATGCCAAAGAAGCTGAAGTTGAATGGTTCTATGAGACCTACAAGACCTTCTAGAACTAACACCAACAAAAAGATGTCCTTTACATCATAGGGTAGTAGGAAATCAGATACTAGAAATAACAGGCAAGTTTTGGCCTTGGAGTACAAAAAGAAGCAGGGTAAAAGCTAACAGAGCTTTGCCAGGGGAACACACTGGTCATAGCAAACACCCTCTTCCAACAACACAAGAGACAACTCTACACATGGATGTCAACGTATGGTCAATACTGAATTCAGACTGATTATATTCTTTGCAGTTGAAGATAGAGAAGAAGCTTTATACAGACAGCAAAAACAAGGCTGGAAGCTGACGGTGGCATAGATCATGAACTACTTATTGCAAAATTCAGACGTAAACTGTAGAAAGTAGGGAAAGCCACCAGACCATTCAAGTATGACCTAAATCAAACCCCTTATTATTATAGTGGAAATGACAAACAGATTCAAGAGATTAAATCTCATAGACAGAGAGCCTGAGGAACTAAGGACAGAGATTCGTAACATTGTATGGGAGGCAGTGATCAAAATCATCCCCAAGAAGAAATGCAAACAGGCAAAAGAGTTGTCTGAGGAGACCTTACATATAGCTGAGAAAAGAAGAAAAGCAAAAGGCAAAGGAGAAAAGGAAATATATTCCCATCTTTGGAATGCAGAGTTCCAAAGAATAGCAAGGAGAGATAAGAAAGCCTTCCTAAGTGATCAATGCAAAGAAATAGAGGAAAACAATAGAATGGGAAAGACTAGAGATCTCTTCAAGAAAACTGGAGATACCAAGGAAACATTTCAAGCGAAGATGGGCCCAGTAAAGGACAAAAACAGTATGGATCTAACAGAGCAGAAGATATTAAGAAGCAGTGGCAAAAATACACAGAACAACCATACAAAAAAGAACTTAATGACCCAGATAACCATGATAGTGTGGTCACTGACCTAGAGCCAGACATCCTGGAATGCAAAGTCCAGAGATCCTTAAGAAGCATCACTAGGAACAAAGCTAGTGAAGGTGATGGAATTCCAGTTGAGCTATTTCAAATCCCAAAAGATGATGCTGTGAAAGTCCTGCACTTGATATGCCAGCAAATTTGGAAAACTCAGCAGTGGCCACAGAATTGGAAAAGGGTCAGTTTTTATTCCAATCCCAAAGAAAGGCAATGCCAAAGACTGTTCAAACTACTGCACAATTGCACTCGTCTCACACGCTAACAAAGTAATGCTCAAAATTCTCCAAGCAAAGCTTCAACATACGTGAACTGAGAAATTCCAGATGTTCAAGTTGGGTTTAGAAAAAGCAGAAGACCCAGAGATCAAATTGCTGACAACTGTTAAATCATAGAAAAAGCAAGAAAATTCCAGAAAAGCATCTACTTCTGCTTCAAGGCCTTTGACTATATGGATAACAACAAACTGTGGAAAATTCTTCAAGAGATGGGAATACCAGACCACCTTACCTGACTCCTGAAAAGTCAGTATGCAGGTCAGGAAGCAATGGTTAGGACCAGACATGGAACAACAGACTGGCTCCAAACTGGGAAAGAAGTAAAGGCTATAAATTGTCACCTTGCTTATTTAACTTATATGCGGAGTACATTATGTGAAATGCCGAACTGGATGAAGCAAAACTGGAATCAAGATTGCCAGGAGAAATATCAATAATTCCAGATATGCAGATGACTCCACGCTTAAGGCAGAAAACCAAGTGGAACTGAAACACATCTTAATAAAAGAGGAGAGTGAAAAAGCTGGCTTAAAACTCAACATTCAGAAAACTAAGATCGTGGCATCCAGTCCCATCACTTCATGGCACATAAAGGGGGAAACAGTGGAAACAGTGACAGACTTATTTTCTTCGGCTCCAGAATCACTGCAGATGGTGACTGCAGCCGTGATATTAAAAGACGCTTACTCCTTGGAAGAAAAGTTATGACTAACCTAGACAGAACATTAAAAAACAGAGACGTTACTTTGCCGACAAAGGCCCGCCTAGTTTGAGCTATGATTTTTCTAATGGTCATGTATGGATGTGAAAGTTGGACCATAAAGAAAGCTGAGCACCGAAGAATTGATGCTTTTGAACTGTGGTGTTGGAGCAGAACTCTTGAGAGTCCCTTGGAGAGCAAGGAGATCAAACCAGTCAATTCTAAAGGAAATTAGTACTGAACATTTATTGGAAGGACTAGTGCTGAAGCTGAAGCTCCAGTACTTTGGCCACCTGATGCAAATGACTGACTCATCTGAAAAGACCTTGATGCTGGGAAAGATTGAAGGCAGGACAAGAAGGGGATGACAGAGGATGAAATTGTGGAATGGCACCACTAACTCAATGGACATGAGTTTGAGCAAGCTCTGGGAGTTGGTGACGGACAGGAAGGCCTGGCCTGCTGTAGTCCATGGGGTCACAAAGAGTCAGACTCGATTGAGCAACTGAACTGAACTGAATAAACATTGTGAGGATGTGGAGAAAAGCACACCTTCATACACTATTGATGGGAGTGTAATTTGGCACAGCCACTATGGAGAACAATATGGAGGTTTCTTAAAAACTAAAAATAAAACTATCCTATAATCCAGCAAATCAGCTCCTGGGTATTCATCTGAAGAAAATGAAAACTAATTCAAAAAGTAAGTGCACTTCCAATGTTCATAGCTGTAATATTTACAATAATCAAGGCATGAAAGTAACCTGTGTCCATCAACAGATAAATGGATAAAGATGATATGGTACCTATATACAATGGCATGTTACTCAGTCATAAAAATAACAAAATCTTTGCCATTTGAAGAGACATGGATGCACCCAGAGAGTATTACGCTAAGTGAAATAAGTCAGACAGAGAAAGACAAATACTTTATTACTTATAAATGAAATCTAAAAAACTTTTTAAGTGAATGTATATAATAAAACAGAAACAGAATCACAGACATAGAGAACAATCTAGTGTTTACCAGTGGGGAGAGGGAAGAGAAGAGGGAAAGATAGATGTAGGGGATTAAGAGACACAAATTACTATGTATAAAATAAAGAAGCAACAAGGATGTAGCACAGCAGAGGGAAATACTCCCATTATTTTCTAATAACTTTAAAGGAAATCTAAGCTATATAAATATTGAATAACTATGTTGTGAACCTGAAACTAATTTAATATTGTAGGTAAACTATACTTCAATAAAAGAAAATGACTCTAGAAAAGAAAAATAAATGGGCCTTTCCCTCAAGTGGATAGAGGAAATTGGAGAATGAGAAAGTAAATTACAGTGTGGGATTAAAGAGAACCATTACAGAGATGTGGACAAAATGTTATGAAAACAAAACAAGAAAATGGAGCTATTAACTCTGCCTGAAAGGACTTGGAATGATAGCACCATCCAGATTTCCAGGAGGGATTTGTGGAGGAGGCTGTTGCCATGTGAGAGATAAAGGCAGTGGAGGGGGTAAGGAGGAAGGTGAGGGGGTGTGCAATGTTCCAGGATTCTCAAACACCTTGCAAATGGGGAGAGTGTGTTCTCTGGCACAAAAGGGAGAGTTAGCCTTATTCAAACTAATCAAATTTGCGTACTTGTTATGGTGAAGAGAATAGAAGGAGACAGCTCCAGCCCAAGCAAGAAAAAAGAATCAAGCTCATCACAAAAAAGAGAGATTCTAAATTAAAACATTCACATTCTTTAATGCTAAACACACTGAATTTTTGGATGTCAGATCCACCTTAGTTAACCATTGCTTGGCCCCACACATACATGTGCCTGGACCTAGGCATTTCTACAAAGGGATGAAGCGAGGTTTAAAAAAAAAAACAAAAAAAACTACATGAACCTGCAGCATTGAATGAAGGGTTCTCTCTTCATAATCGCCCGGGAAGGTTATCTACTATTGTGGTGAGATGCTCAACTACAAATGAAACTTGACTCTCTCTGTTTTCCTCTTTTCTGGCTGGAAGTGTGTCAAATAGTGCCCAAAGAATCACTGGGGGAGGCTCTGATTCCAAGGAGAGAGTGGGAATTTGGAAATAATCAGAGGCTGAGGCCTAGAATGGTACCCTTCAGAATGGGGGTGTTTCCAAAACTGAAAGCTTGAGGATATCTTTTAAGGAAATGTTTAATAGTTTTATCCTGCAGTTAGAGGCAGTTCATTCAAACTTCTCAAAAGTTCTTATGAGCAAAAGCTTCTTGTCTCCTAGTGAACCATGAAACCATGAGAATGGGGCTTGTTGGATTCCTGAAAGGGAGATGCTTGAGTCAACCCTGGACCAGTACCTCAAGCAGCTGGGACCATAGGAGTCAGGTAGATACAAAATTGGACAGTGAGAACTGAAAATAAAAATGTATTCCTGTAACTATACTTTAGGGGGTGAGGGGTAAATTCATCCAGCTAATTCTTCATGTAGCAAAACAGGAAGTCAAAGAGAAGGTCTTAAACTGATCAATAAAAACAACTGTAAGCAGTTGCTTTTCATGTGGGCATCATTGAGAAATATGGAAATAAAAACTAGAGGTAACAGCTCAAGGAGTTCTGAATGGTTGCTTCTGGACACCAAGATGGAAAAGCAGAGACATTTAAGCCAAGAGGCATCCTTTTAAAAATATAAAACTTTTTGTAAGTAATTAGCATGCACTTCTATTTTAAAAATGTTTAAATTTAAAGATCCAAAAGGAAAACATAATGTATTATTTTTAAAGAGTCCACAACTGATATTTTATTTAACTAATGATAATGAAGTACATTTTATATAAATCAATATGTTTTGATCCCTTTTTAAAAATTTAGTAATTTTATATTTTTTCTATAACTCTTCACTTACTGGTGAGAAATCTGCATACACTCAGATTCATAACCAAAGATAGGAAGTTAGTAACTGAGGTGCACCTGTCAGGATTTAAGAATCTGCTTCTCAGGACATCAGCCCAGTTTCTGATTCCTGTGGACTCTCTCTACTTATCTGGGCCTCTGCAGATGCCATCTCTGGCTTGGATTCAATCTCATTATCTCCATAGCCATAGACCAGTAGGTCTCTGACATACTAACACTAGATCATTTGGAGGCTGGATTTAGAAAAGGCAGAAGAACCAGAGATCAAATTGCTAACATCTGTTGGATCATCAGGAAAGCAAGAGAGTTCCAGAAAAACATCTACTTCTGTTTCATAGACTACGCCAAAGACTTTGACTGTGTTCACCTCAGTTCAGTTCAGTTCAGTCGCTCACTGTGTCCAAATCTTTGCGATGTCATGAACTGCAGCACGCCAGGCCTCCGTGTCTATCACCAACTCCCAGAGTTTACCCATACTCATGTCCATTGGGTCAGTGATGCCATTCAACCATCTCATCCTCTGTCATCCCCTTCTACTCCCGCCCTCAATCTTTCCCAGCATCAGGGTCTTTTTCAATGAGTCAGCTCTTCCCATCAGGTGGCCAAAGTATTGGAGTTTCAGCTTCAGCATCAGTCCTTCCAATGAACATCCAGGACTGATCTCCTTTACGATGGACTTGTTGGATCTCCTTGCAGCCCAAAGGACCCTCAAGAGTCTTCTCCAACACCACAGTTCAAAAGCAACAATTCTTCGGTGCTCAGCTTTCTTTATAGTTCAACTCTCACATCCATACATGACCACTGGAAAAACCATAGCCTTGACTAGAAGGACCTATGTTGACAGAGTAATGTCTCTGCTTTTTAATATGCTGTCTAGGTTGGTCGTAACTTTCCTTCAAAGGAGTAAGTGTCTTTTAATTTCATGGCTGCAATCAGCATCTGCAGTGATTTTGGAGCCCCCCCAAAATAAAATCTGACACTGTTTCCACTGTTTCCCCATTTATTTGCCATGAGATGATGGGACTGGATGCCATGATCTTAGTTTTCTAAATGTTGAGCTTTGAGCCAACTTTTTCACTCTCCTCTTTCACTTTCATCAAGAGGTTCTTTAGTTCTTCTTCATTTTCTGCCATAAGGGTGGTGTCATCTGCATATCTGAGGTTACTGATATTTCTCCTGCAATCTTGATTCCAGCTTCTGTTTCATCCAGCCCAGTGTTTCTCACAATGTACTCTGTGTATAAGTTAAATAGGCAGGGTTTGACTGTGTGGACCACAACAAACTCTGGAGAATTCTTAAAGACATGGGAATACCTGACCATCTGACCTGCCTCTTGAGAAATCTGTATGCAAGTCAGGAAGCAACAGTTAGAACTGGACATGGAACAACAGACTGGTTCCAGATATGGAAAGGAGGACGTCAAGGCTGTATATTGTCACCCTGTTTATTTAACTTTTGGGGGTCTTAGTTCTAGAAGGTTTTGTAGGTCTTCATAGACCCATTCAACTTCAGCTTCTTCAGAGTTACTGGTTGCGGCATAGACTTGGATTACCGTGATATTGAATGATTTGCCTTGGAAACGAACAGAGATCATACGTTTTGGAAACTGCATCCAAATACTGCATTTCAGTTAGAACTGGACATGGAACAACAGACTGGTTCCAAATAGAAAAAGGAGTACGTCAAGGCTGTATATTGTCACCCTGCTTATTTAACTTATAGGCAGAGTTGACTCATGCGAAGAGTTGACTCATTGGAAAAGACTCTGATGCTGGAAGGGATTTGGGGCAGGAGGAGAAGGAGACAACAGAGGATGAGATGGCTGGATGGCATCACCGACTCGATGGATATGAGTCTGAGTGAACTCCAGGAGTTGATGATAGACAGGGAGGCCTGACATGCTGCGATTCATGGGGTTGAAAGAGTCGGATACGACTGACCGACTGAACTGACTGACTGCATTTCGAACTCTTTTGTTGACCATGTTGGCTACTCCATTTTTTCTAACGGATTCCTGCCCACAGTAGTAGATACAATGGTCATCTGAGTTAAATTCCCCCATCCCAGTCCATCTTAGTTTGTTGATTCCTAGAATGTCGCCATTCACTCTTGCCATCTCTTATTTGACCACTTCCAATTTACCTTGATTCATGAACCTAATGTTTCAGGTTCCTATGCAATATTGCTCTTTATAGCATTGGACCCTGTTTCTATCACCATTCACATCCACAACTGGTGTTGTTTTTGCTTTGTTGTTTTGCTTATTTTAGGCTCTATAAAGAATAAAAATCTAAAGAAGACACAGACTTTTCAAGTATCTCCCTAGCAAGTAGAGGACTCAACATTATGATACAAACTGCCATAGAAAATGGACTTCAATGTTCATACTGAACAGATGAAGTGAGAGATTCTTCCAAATGAGGTTTTTGCTGCAGAGAGCATTGCACCTAATGCTCTGACGTAAGACTACATAAACCCACAGTCAGAGCTTCCCAGGTGGTGCTAACAGTAAAGAATCTGCCTGCCAATGCAGGAGACATAAGAGGCGTGGGTTCTATCCTTGGGTCTGGAAGATCACCTGGAGAAGGGCGTGGCAACCCACTCCTGTATTCTTGCCTGCAGAATCTGGTGGACAGAGCAGCCTGGCAGGCTACGCTGCATAGGGTCACAGAGTCTGACACAACTGAAACAACTTGGCATGCATGCAAGGAAACCCACAGACAGATTGTATCTCACAGATTCGAGGAGAACACTTCTAATCTTCCCATGAACAGAGCACTTCTCCAGATAGCTGCCTTCCTTTTCATACCTGAACCATCAGTCAGACACCATCCAGGAGCCCAGTAATGTTTTCTTTTCCAGCAGACTGTGGGGCAAGCTGCACTTTTTTAAGTGTTCCAAAGGATTGAGTCAGAATTCGCTGCCATTTCTGAAAACGACAAGACACCTGTTCTTTCAAAGTGACTCTGTTTTTGAAACGGAAGCTTCAGGTTTCACCGTAAACTGTCATATGGAGAATTAAGAGCAGGAAACTTATAAAATTCCCCATGCTTTAGAACATCTTTTCCAGCAGACTGTGGGGCAAGCTGCACTTTTTTAAGTGTTCCAAAGGATTGAGTCAGAATTCGCTGCCATTTCTGAAAACGACAAGACACCTGTTCTTTCAAAGTGACTCTGTTTTTGAAACGGAAGCTTCAGGTTTCACCGTAAACTGTCATATGGAGAATTAAGAGCAGGAAACTTATAAAATTCCCCATGCTTTAGAACAATCAGAAGGAAGTAAAAAGGAACAAAAGACTTTACTGGATAGCTTTGAAGAACTAGCTTTTTTTTTTTTAATAGTGAAAGAGTTTAGTGAACTTATTCAATAATTTAGAATTGAATAAACAGACAAAAATTGGGTAAGAATGTACAAAAGTTAAATAATAGAATTACAAAACTGAATCAAATTGACATAAATAAGATACTACAGCTGCAACAGAAAGCATCCACATAAATAAGTTAGAAAAAGGAGGGAACAAACCCAAATAACGTGAAAGGAAGGAAATAATACAAGTAAGAGTAAAAATATTAATATAGAAAATAAACATTGGCATTAGAATCAGCAAAGACAAAGGTTCTGTAATTTGAATAGTTTGATGTGTGCCAAGTGGGCTACAGTCCACGGGGTTGCGAAGAGTCAGACACGACTAAAAAGATTTAGCATGCGCACACACACAGACAACATAGTTATTAATCTGTATATCTGATTCTGTATTTGAATAGTGCAGAATGTTATTGATAAAACACCAAAATACCAAAGTTGGCTTTCCGATACTTCATCCAGATGTCTTTCTTCTAACAGGGCAGCTTTGATCCTGCCTGCCATGCTAACAGGCAGCAAGTTTTGTTTTGTTTTTCAGATACTCTCAAATTCTCTCATTCTAAACACAGAAATGTTTATATTTTTAAAGGGAGTGGATCTTTCAGACATTAGCTGAATTATTTTATCCTATAGACTCTCTTTGAAAATCTCTCAGAAATGTCAAAAACATTGACAAAGCTTTATGGATCAAATCTATAAAAAAAAAAAATCCCTTGATTTCCACCTCTACTAAATCAAAGCTACTTAAGGTCTCTAATCTTGCCTTCCTATCAACAGACACTAACCCAGAGTTGTTAAATGGTACTCTGGGGATGCTGCAGTGAAGATCGGACGGCCCCTCAGGGCTCATCAGCACATTGCTCTTTGAAGCTGTTCTCTGGGCCTGGCGTTTCTCTGACAGATTGGAGTGGATCACTGTTTTCACAGGTCATGTTCTCCTGCCATTTCAAAGACTTGCGACAATAAGATCCCAAACCACTGGCTCTGTTCTTAATTTGAAATTTATTAGCCTTTTAATAAAGTCATGTTAATTATAGGAAAAGTCAGAAAAATAAGCAAAAATGTAATGTGCGTGTAATGTGCTCAGTCATATCCCACTCTTTGCAATGCCATGGACTGTCGCCTGCCAGGCTCCTCTGCTCATGGAATTTTCCAATCAAGAATACTAGAGTGGGGTGGGAGGTGGGAGGGGGGGTTCATGTTTGGGAGTTCATGTACACCCATGACAGATTCATGTCAATGTATGCCAAAACCAATACAGTACTGTAAAGTAAAATAAAGTAAAAATTAAAATTTAAAAAAAAATCCAATAACCAAGATAATGCAAAGTAAATACCTTGTGTTATTGAGCAGTGTTTGCAACCAAGCAGTATTCATCTCAAGGAAGAACATTCTAACTAAAGAACTTCCCAGTGTTTATTTTTTATTATGTCAAAGTAAACTTCTCTAATAAATACAAATTTGTTTAAAAAGAAAAAAAGAATACTGGAGTGAAGTGCCATTTCCTACACCAGGGAGTCTTTGCAACCCAAGGTTCAAACCCATGTCTCTTGAGTCTTCCACAATGGATTCCTTTACCACTGTGCCACCTGGGAAGCCATTTTAAATATTTATAATTCCAACTCACCAGAGCAGTTATTGTTAATTCATTGGTGTATATAGTTCCAGACCTTNCCTACACCAGGGAGTCTTTGCAACCCAAGGTTCAAACCCATGTCTCTTGAGTCTTCCACAATGGATTCCTTTACCACTGTGCCACCTGGGAAGCCATTTTAAATATTTATAATTCCAACTCACCAGAGCAGTTATTGTTAATTCATTGGTGTATATAGTTCCAGACCTTTCTGCACACCAGAAAAAATTAGAACACTATGTCTATTGTTTTGAATCACAATGTTCTGAACCACTTTCACTGAACAAATATAATTGAGCAGCAGCGTCTTTTCAAATGGCTGCACGGTATTCCACTGCATCAATATACATATATTAACTTAACAAATTGCCATGATTTTTACAAGTGCAGATAGATATGTTATTTTCTTATTACAAACAACATTTCAAGGAATATATCTGGTGCTAAGTATTTATACATCTCTTTAGTTATTTCCTTAAGAAAATCTATATTTTGAAACACTAAATCTCTGTGCTTTTTCTTATTTCTTTAAAACAGACAGAGTCATAGAGTCTTTGAAAGTTATTTGGCAAATGTGAATAGAGCTATGTTTCATAATTAATGATTTATTTGTGATTTTTAATCCATATGCTTTCAAAAAGTCATTTAAATTTGTTACAAGCAAATTTATATACATGAACCAGAAAAAGTATTAAAGGTGAAAGAGAGATGAGAAACACACTGAGAAAGAAGAGAGTTAATTTTAATATTGTTACAGCCAAGGTAAAAGAAAACATTACAAGTGAGGAAATTCTCTTTGTCTAATAGAAAGAAATGCATCAATTCAAGACAGTTAAACTTTTTATCTTCAATAGGGATGAAAACATGTTTTCCAGGGTCTTTGTATAAAGAAAGAAAATTTCCATCCAACGTTTCTTATTCATATAGTCAAGGACATGCTGTTAAATTTATTTCAGGAAAAACACTCTTATAGAAAAAGCTGCTGCTGCTGCTGCTAAGTCACTTCAGTCGTGTCCGACTCTGTGCGACCCCATAGACGACAGCCCACTAGGCTTCCCCGTCCCTGGGATTCTCCAGGCAAGAACACTGGAGTGGGTTGCCATTTCCTTCCCCCAACGCATGAAAAGTGAAAAGTGAAGTGAAGTCGCTCAGTCATGTCCAACCCTCAGCGACCTCTGCTGCTAAGTCACTTCAGTCGTGTCCGACTCTGTGCGACCCCATAGACGACAGCCCACTAGGCTTCCCCGTCCCTGGGATTCTCCAGGCAAGAACACTGGAGTGGGTTGCCATTTCCTTCCCCCAACGCATGAAAAGTGAAAAGTGAAGTGAAGTCGCTCAGTCGTGTCCAACCCTCAGCGACCCCATGGACTTCAGCCCACCAGGCTCCTCTGTCCATGGGATTTTCCAGGCAAGAGTACTGGAGCGGAGTGCCATTGCCTTCTCCGATAGAAAAAGCTAATCTAGTCCAGATAGATAGCTTTTGATTTAACTTGCTACCAGGGTAGAACCTAGAGGAACTTACTTAATGGTGTCATATATGGCTTCTTTGCATCATCTTTCATTTTAATCAGAAATTTGCAAGAGCTTAATAGCTGGGGACCCCAGAACTGCCTGACAGCTAGATAAACATTTATCTAAAATCTCTGAATTTGTTCGAGAGCTTATGTAACCACCAACTGGAGACCCACAGAGCAAGATATCGATAACTGAACCTGTATAAACAGGAAAATAGAATTCACTAAAAGCAAAACAAACCAATAGATTCCCCCTAAACTGAAAAGAACTTTCTCAATTTTTTTCCCTCGCCACTACCACTCCATCACAATGAACATCTCTCTTTTTTCACTTCAAATTTAGAGGAGACAAAGACCCACAGATTCAGATGCATTAACTGGTCAAAGTTAGTAACGTAGTTCTAGACTTCTGATGTGTCCAAAGGCATGTGTCCATACACTGTCCTGTGTCAATGTCCTGAGGTTTACAGGTTAATCCTGTGGCAGCCACATCTGAGCATCTACCCTCAAATATGAATAGGAAATATCTGTGGGAGTCCCTGAGCCGCCCCCACCCCGTTCTTTTTTCAAGGAAACAGAGCACTCTTTCCAGGAAGCAAGTATCTGAAAGGCAGTGAATTAAATCTTCACTGACTCCTCATAATCCTCACTTCTCTCCAGAATAACTAGCTGAGGAAATTTAATGTTCTCCCAGGATTCAGTGGAATGCTATGCAGCCAGTCATACATATCCAGTGTGTTTGGACAAACCGATGCTTGATACCAACTGTCCATATGATGAACACTTCGAGGCTCCTTAAGGGTTGTTCTAGGCAAGTGATACTAAGTATTTCATTCTGAACATTATTCTTTGGCACATTTGGAGATATGAGGAAGGAAAATGGATAAGATTCTTCCCTAACAGCGATTATCATTCAGCTACAGTACACTCTGTAATAGCTTCATTTAATTTGTCCTATTGAGCTTTCTCTTCCAAGATGATTTATACGGATAAGATTTCTAACTAAAACCTTATTTAGAAACTACTGAATTTATTTGAAAGAGCGCATAGGGCAAAAATACAAGCCTGTCTCTCAGTTCATATTGTTTAATCATGGGAGAGGGATAACTCTAACTTGTTTATTGGCAGGATATACTACAAACTATGAAGAAGAGGAGCTTACTTATTTACTCAGGATATTTCCCAGAAAGAGAAAGGAAAGGTCATGATGTGGCCTAATGGAAAAGTTTGCTTACATTTCCTTTTCCTGTGTGTCTGTAGTTTTGATAGGATAAAGCTTTAAATCAAAACATTGATTTTCTTTTCTGGCTGTCGCAACAATGCAGTGAATAAAATTAACTGTGAACTATTCTAATCAAGTAAGATGGTAAGTGTTGTGAGAGGGCATCAGAGGGCAGACACACTGAAACCATAATCACAGAACACTAGTCACTCTGATCACATGGACCACAGCAAGCCAGGCCGTGTGGGGCCACCCAAGACGGGCGGGTGATGGTGGAGAGGGCTGACAGAACGTGGTCCACTGGACAAGGGAATGGCAAACCACCTCAGTATTTTTGCCTCGAGAACCCCATGAACAGTATGAAAAGCCAATATGATAGGATACTGAAAGAGGAACTCCCGGGGTCGGTAGGTATCCCACATGCTACTGGAGATCAGTGGAGAAATAACTCCAGAAAGAATGAAGGGATGGAGCCAAAGCAAAAACAATACCCAATTGTGGATGTGACTGGTGATAGAAGCAAGGTCTGATGCTGTAAAGAGCAATATTGCATAGGAACCTGGAATGTTAGGTCCATGAATCAAGGCAAATTGAAAGTGGTCAAACAGGAGATGGCAAGAGTGAATGTTGACATTCTAGGAATCAGCGAACTAAAATGGACTGGAATGGGTGAATTTAACTCAGATGACCATTATATCTACTACTTTGGGCAGGAATCCCTAAGAAGAAATGGAGTAGCCATCATGGTCAACAAAAGAGTCTGAAATGCAGTACTTGGATGCAATCTCAAAAATGACAGAATGATCTCTATTTGTTTCCAAGGCAAACCATTCAATATCAGAGTAATCCAAGCCTATGCCCCAACCAGTAACACTGAAGAAGCTGAAGTTGAACAGTTCTATGAAGACCTACAAGATCTTTTAGAACTAACACCCAAAAGTGATGTTCTTTTCATTATAGGGGACTGGAATGCAAAAGTAGGGAGTCAAGAAACACCTGGGGTAATAGGCAAATTTGGCCTTGGAGTACAGAATGAAGCAGGGCAAAGGCTATGGAGTTCTGCCAAGAGAATGTATTGGTCATAGCAAACACTGTCTTTCAACAACACAAGAAAAGACTCTACACATGGACATCACCAGATGGTCAACACCAAAATCAGATTGATTATATTCTTTGCAGCCAAAGATGGAGAAGCTCTATACAGTCAACAAAAACAAGACCAGGAGCTGACTGTGGCTCAGATCATGAACTCCTTATTACCAAATTCAGACTTAAATTGAAGAAAGTAGGGAAAACCACTAGACCATTCAGGTATGACCTAAATCAAATCCCTTATGATTATACAGTGGAAGTGAGAAATAGATTTAAGGGCCTAGATCTGATAGATAGAGTGCCTGATGAACTATGGAATGAGGTTCGTGACATTGTACAGGAGACAGGGATCAAGACCATCCCCATGGAAAAGAAATGCAAAAAAGCAAAATGGCTGTCTGGAGAAGCCTTACAAATAGCACTGAAAAGAAGAGAGGCGAAAAGCAAAGGAGAAAAGAAAAGATATAAGCATCTGAATGCAGAGTTCCAAAGAATAGCAAGAAGAGATAAGAAAGCCTTCTTCAGCAATCAATGCAAAGAGATAGAGGAAAACAACAGAATGGGAAAGACTAGAGATCTCTTCAAGAGAATTGGAGATACCAAGGGAACATTTCATGCAAAGATGGGCTCGATAAAGGATAGAAATGGTATGGACCTAACAGAAGCAGAAGATATTAAGAAGAGGTGGCAAGAATACACAGAAGAACTGTACAGAAAAGATCTTCACGACCCAGATAATCATGAGGATGTGATCACTAATCTAGAGCCAGACATCTTGGAATGTGAAGTCAAGTGGGCCTTAGAAAGCATCACTAAGAACAAAGCTAGTGGAGGTGATGGAATTCCCGTTGAGCTGTTTCAAATCCTGGAAGATGATGCTGTGAAAGTGCTGCACTCAATATGCCAGCAAATTTGGAAAACTCAGCAGTGGCCACAGGACTGGAAAAGGTCAGTTTTCATTCCAATTCCAAAGAAAGGCAATGCCAAAGAATGCTCAAACTACCGCACAATTGCACTCATCTCACACGCTAGTAAAGTAATGCTCAAAATTCTCCAAGCCAGGCTTCAGCAATATGTGAACCGTGAACTCCCTGATGTTCAAGCTGGTTTTAGAACAGGCAGAGGAACCAGAGATCAAATTGCCAACATCCGCTGGATCATGGAAAAAGCAAGAGAGTTCCAGAAAAACATCTATTTCTGCTTTATTGACTATGCCAAAGCCTTTGACTGTGTGGATCACAATAAACTGTGGAAAATTCTGAAAGGGATGGGAATACCAGACCACCTGACCTGCCTCTTGAGAAACCTATATGCAAGTCAGGAAGCAACAGTTAAAACTGGACATGGATGTCCAGTTGGCTGGATGTCATCATCGACTCAATGGACATGAGTTTCAGTGAACTCCGGGAGTTGGTGATGGACAGGGAGGCCTGGCGTGCTGCGAGTCATGGGGTTGCAAAGAGTTGGACACGACTGAGCGACTGAACTGAACTGATTCTAATCAATTGCTCAATGATTGACTTAAATTGACTAGAAAATAGTTAATTTTTTTTGCCAAAAATATTTTGATATCTTGATTCTATTTTCATCTTATTTTAAAGTAGGAAAACAGCTACTGATTAGAAGATTCTAACTAGAAATCAATAATTTCATGTGATTTTTTAAAAAACTAAACTCCATGACAATAAATTAAGATTTCACACAAATTGGTCTGTATTTGCCATAATGTTTCATTGGTGTTCTGGAGCAAGACTCAGAAAGGAAAATAGTTGTTGCATAAAAATATTATAGTTTTGACTTGTGACATCTTTCTGAGAAATCTCCATCATCGTTTTTCATTCTTGGATATCTAGGATGAAAATTAAAGCAGTTTTCTGTATTAAAAATGAAATATTTGGAAGGACAATATATACATATTTTTGAGAATGCCTAGAAGTAAAATCAAAATACTACATTAAGAATAAATCATTATTCCTGTTGCATAAAAATATTATAGTTTTGACTTGTGACATCTTTCTGAGAAATCTCCATCATCGTTTTTCATTCTTGGATATCTAGGATGAAAATTAAAGCAGTTTTCTGTATTAAAAATGAAATATTTGGAAGGACAATATATACATATTTTTGAGAATGCCTAGAAGTAAAATCAAAATACTACGTTAAGAATAAATCATTATTCCTGTTCGACTCTTTGCGACCCCGTGGACTGTAGCCCACCAGGCTCCTCCATCCATGGGATTCTCCAGGCAAGAATACTGGAGTTGGTTGCCATTTCCCTCTCCAGGGGATCTTCCAGACCCAGCGATTGAACCCAGGTCTCCTTCATTGCAGGCAGATGCTTTAACCTCTGAGCCGCCAGGGAAGCCCAGAAGTAAAATCAAAATACTATTTTAAGAATAAATCATGATTCCAGTTTAGTAATTAGCACTGAACTTTAAAATATACTAATGGTGAATAAGAATTTTCTAAAAAGGTAGTTCGGTTTTATTTTATAATCAACTAATTGTTATTTTTCAGTTTCTAAGTTGTGTCTGACTCTTTGCAACCCCATGAACAGCACACCAGGCTTTCCTGTCCTTCACTATCTCTTGGAATCCACTCAAATTCATGTACATTGAGTTGGTGATGCCACTCAACCATCTCACCTTCTGTCACCCACCTCTCCTCCTGCCCTCAATCTTTCCCAGCATCAGGGTCTTTTCCAATGAGTCAGCCCTTTGCACCAGGTGGCCAAAGTACTGGAGCTTCAGCTTTAACATCAGTCCTTGCAATGAATATTCTGGGTTGATTTCCCTTCCAAATGATTTGTCTGAACTCCTTGCTTTCCAAGGGACTCTGCAGAGTCTTCTCCAGCACCACAGTTCAAAAGCGTCAGTTCTTAGGGTTCAGCCTTCTTTATGGTCCAGCTCTCACTCTCACATCCATACATGGCTGCTGGAAAGCCATAGCTTTGACTACACTGACCTTTGTCAGCAAAGTGAAGTCTCTGCTTTTTAATATGTTATGTAAATTTGTCATAGCTTTTCTTCCAAGGAGCAAGCATCTTTTAATTTCACGTCTACAGTCACCATCCACAGTGATTTTGGAGCCCAAGAAAATAAAATCTGTACTGTTTCCACTTTTTCCCCAACTATTTGCCCTGAAGTGATAAGATCAGATGCCATGATACTAGTTTTTTGAATGTTGAGTTTTAAGCCAGTTTTTTCACTCTCCTCTTTCACCCTTATCAAGAGGCTCTCTAGTTCCTCTTTGCTTTCTGTGTTAGAGTGGTATTATCTGCATATCTGAAGTTGTTGATATTTCTCCTGGCAGTCTTGATTGCAGTTTGTGAGTCCTCAGCCTGGCATTTCACATGATGTACTCTGTATACAAGTTAACTAATCAGGGTGACAATAAACAGCCTTGATCTACTCCTTTCCTGATTTTTCGCACCTGTCTCTTATACACATCTCATCCATACATGGCTGCTGGAAAGCCATAGCTTTGACTACACTGACCTTTGTCAGCAAAGTGAAGTCTCTGCTTTTTAATATGTTATGTAAATTTGTCATAGCTTTTCTTCCAAGGAGCAAGCATCTTTTAATTTCACGTCTACAGTCACCATCCACAGTGATTTTGGAGCCCAAGAAAATAAAATCTGTACTGTTTCCACTTTTTCCCCAACTATTTGCCCTGAAGTGATAAGATCAGATGCCATGATACTAGTTTTTTGAATGTTGAGTTTTAAGCCAGTTTTTTCACTCTCCTCTTTCACCCTTATCAAGAGGCTCTCTAGTTCCTCTTTGCTTTCTGTGTTAGAGTGGTATTATCTGCATATCTGAAGTTGTTGGTATTTCTCCTGGCAGTCTTGATTGCAGTTTGTGAGTCCTCAGCCTGGCATTTCACATGATGTACTCTGTATACAAGTTAACTAATCAGGGTGACAATAAACAGCCTTGATCTACTCCTTTCCTGATTTTTAACCAGTCTATTGTTCCATGAGCTCATAGGTGAATAATTAAGTACATATTTCAATAAATATAATCTTCATTTAATTAATGAAAATATTACAAATAATTAAATTTTTCCAATGGAGAAAAACGGGTTTTAAAAATATGGTTTCATCACCTTTAGCTCTCTGAGGTAAGAGTGTTTTAAAATAAGAGTTTGGATAACTCAAAAATTAGAAGAAAAAGTTATAATGGAGTTTTTGTAACATTAATAAGTACAAAGGAAGATGAAGACAAGCAGACAGTTTGAGTGTTTACTTTTGAGTAAGCATTGAGTTGGATGTATGATATATGATATTTCATATGTTATAAAGATAGTATTTTCCACTTTGTACTACAGGAATAATGAACACAGAGTTCAGTGTTGTTTATGTGCAAGTGATTATACTCAGTCATTTTTGAGAGTGATCAGTTTGTAGGTGGTAAAACCTTCCGTTGGTTTTAACATAGCCGGAGACATCATGGCGCTCTGACTCCCTTTCACCTGCCCCAAAGTAGCCACATTTTCAGCTGTTGAACCAATGTATTTCACAATGGAACCAGTTCTGCTGGGTCCTTCCATAGGGTACCTTGCCCCCGAGGAAGTTTCTGGTATCCATGAGCATAAAAAATAAATACATCTCATTAGTAAATGTCTCCTTATTAAAAAAAAAAAAGTCTCCTTCTAGATGGATTTGTCACCAGAATTGTTCTCATGCTTGAAATCTGATATGTGATGTTTTGATACAGCAGTTTGGAGTTGAGCATGTTTTTTATTTGCTTGAAAAGTCTTCCACAAGGTACCTTGCCCCTGAGGAAGTTTCTGGTATCCAGGAACAGAAAAAATAAATACATCTCATTAGTAAATGTCTCCTTATTAAAAAAAAAAAAAAAAGTCTCCTTCTAGATGGACTTGTCACCGGAACTGTTCTCATGCTTGAAATCTGATATATGATGTTGTGATACAGCAGTTTGGAGTTGAGCATGTATTTTATTTGCTTGAAAAATTAACTATTGGACTTGTACCTCTAAAAAGTTGCCAAGTAACATGCAAAACCCATATTCTTGGTCCACCCCAGAATCTTACACCTTCCTTGCCTAGGAGTCTTGGGGATGAAATTAGGAAAGATTTGGTAAGAATAACAGTGACTATGAGGACTAAATTAAAGATTGAATATGGGTTATGTCTTTTACACATTTTACTTTGCATAAAAAATTATAAGGGCTTCCATTATGAAACATCTCATTATTTTGACACTCTCATCTACAAAAGGATAAAGGATTATACAGCCTAGAAGCTCACAGGAACAATGTGGAATAAACTAGTGCAGGATCTAAAAGGACACAGCCTTTTTTTCTGTTTCAAAGTCTTTTTGGACTGATTTGAATTTCTGGGAAAGTGTACAAATTAAATGATAGTAATAGACATTTGTTATTTCTGGTTTAAATGTGAATTCTTACAGCATTAAGTATCTTAAACAGGTTATTAATTATAATTTAGATGTTGCTTTGTGATAGATTTTTTTTCATATTAAGATATTCTCTTCTTACTAAGTTGAAAATTAGCAATTTTTATTGACTATTTTCCTCAATATAAGGGGACTTGCTTAAGTTTTTAAATTGTTAATGTGATATAATATTTAATAACTCTTCCAGTATTAAAGCATGCTTGACTTTTCACCTCTAAATTTACTTTTCTACAAATTGATTTAAATTTTTACACTAATAGTCCAAGTAAAATAAACAATCTTTTCAGTGATATTTTCTCTTTCTCTTTTCTTTTTTAACCATTTCTTAAATTGAAGTACAATTAATTTGTAATGTGTTAGTTTCGGGTGTCCAGCAAAGTGATTCAGATATACAGGGCGGTGTTAGTTTAGTCCCTAATCGTGTCTGCCTCTTGCAACCCCATGGACCCTGCCAGGCTCCTCTGTATATGCCAGGCTCCTATGTATATGTGTATATATACATATATGTTATACACACACACACATATATATGTATACACTTTTTCCTACTCTTTTCCACTAAAGGTTATCACAAGCTATTGAATCTAGTTCCCTGTCCCTATACAGTAGGTCTTCATTGCTTACATATTTTGTACTTAGTAGTGTGTATAATGTTAATCCTAAACTCCTAATTTATGTCTCCCCTGCTTATCCCTTTGGTAATCGAAGTTTGTTTTCTATGCCTGTGAGTGTGCTTCTTATTTTGTAAATAAGTTCTTTTGTGTCATTTTTTTTAGATTCCACATATAAGTGGTATCATTTATATTTGTCATTTCTAAGCGATATTTGTCTTTCTGTGTCTGACTCACTTCACATGGTATGATAAACTCTAGGTCCATCCGAGTTGCTGCAAGTGGCATTATTTTATCAATTTTATGGCTGAGTAATATTCCATTATGTGTGTGTGTGTGTGTGTATACATGTATATGTATATACATATACATACTACCTCTGTATGTATATGTATACCACATCTTTATCCATTCATCTGTCAATGGATGGACATTTAGATTGCTTCCATGTCTTGGCTGTTGTAAATAGTGTTGTTGTGAACACTAGGGTGAATATATCTTTCTGAATTGGAATTTTGTGATATCCTATTGTAGATATGATTTGCAATTCTCTAATACTTAGCAGTGTTGAGCATCTTTTCATGTGCCTATTGGCCATCTGTATGTATTCTTTGGAGAAAGAATTATGCTCCTTTGGGGGAGGTTGTTTGTTTTTTGATATTTATAAGTTGTATGAGCTACTTTTATGTTTTAGAAATTAACTCCTTGTCACTAGCATCATTTGCAAGTATTTTCTCTCAATCCATAAGTTGTCTGATTTCTTTCTTTTTTTTTTATGGTTTCCTTTGCTGTAGAAAAGCTTTTAAGTTTAAATTGGCCTCCTTTGTTTATTTTGTTCTTATTTCCATTACTGTAGTAGATGGATACAAAAAAATCTTGCTGCAGTTTATATCAAAAGTGTTCTGCCTGTTTTCCACTAAGATTTTGTAGTATCTGGTGTTATATTTATGTCTTTAACCCATTTTGAATTTACTTTTGTTTATGGTGTTAGAGAATGTTCTAATTTCATTCTTTTACAAGTAGCTGTCCAGTTTTCCCAGTACCACAACTGACGAGATTGTCTTTTCTCCATCATATGCTTCCTTTGTTGTAGATTAACTGTCCATAAGTGTGTGGGTTTCATTTTTGGCCTCTTTATGCTGCCACATTGATCTGTGTGTTTGTTTTGAGCCAGTATCATATTGTTTTAATTATTATAGCTTTGTAAGATAATCTGAAGTCAAGGAGCATGATTCCTTCAGTTCTGTTCTTTCTCAAGATTATTTTGGCTATTTGGAGTCTTGTTGTGTTTCCTTACAAAATTTAAACATTTTGTTCTAGTTCTGTGAAAAATGCCACTGTTAATTTGATAAAGATTTTATTACATCTGTAGATTGCCATGGGTAGTATGGTCATTTCTAACCATACTGATTCTTCTAATCCAAAACCTCAGTTTATGTTACAATCTGTTTGTGTCATTATCAGTTTCTTTCAAAAGTCTTATGTTTCCTGAGTACAGATCTTCTTCCTCCCTGCNAAGAAAAAGAAATAAAAGGAATACAAAATGGAAAAGCATAAGTAAAACTGTCATTCACTGTTTTCAGATGACATGATGCTATATATGGAGAATCCTAATGACGCCACCAGAAAATTACTAGAGTTTACCAATCAATGAAGTCAGTAAATGTGGTGCTACTGCTGCTGCTAAGTCGCTTCAGTTGTGTCGATTCTGTGCAACCCCATAGACAGCAGCCCACCAGGCTCCCCCATCCCTGGGGTTCTCCAGGCAAGAACACTGGAGTGGGGTGCCATTGCCTTCTCCGTCTTCCTCCCTAAGTAGGTTTATTCCTAGTGTTTTTATGTGATGTTAAATGAGATTGTTTCCTTAATTTCTCTTTCTGATATTTTTTTGTTAGTGTATAGAATAGCAACAGATTTGTGTCTATTAATTTTCTATTAGTGCTCCAATACTCCAATACTCTTGCCTGGAAAATCCTATGGATAGAGGACCCTGGTAGGCTGCAGTCCATAGGGTCACTAAGAGTCGGACATGACTGAGCAACTTCACTTTCACTTTCCACTTTCATGCATTGGAAAAGGAAATGGCAACCCACTCCAGTGTTCTTGCCTGGAGAACCCCAGGGATGGGGGAGCCTGGTGGGCTGCTGTCTATGGGGTTGCACAGAATCGACACAACTGAAGCGACTTAGCAGCAGCAGTAGCACCACATTTACTGACTTCATTGATTGGTAAACTCTAGTAATTTTCTGGTGGCGTCATTAGGATTCTCCATATATAGCATCATGTCATCTGAAAACAGTGAATGACAGTTTTACTTATGCTTTTCCATTTTGTATTCCTTTTATTTCTTTTTCTTCTCTTAATGCTGTGGCTAGGACTTCCAAAACAGTGTTGAATAAAAATGGTGAGAGTAGGTATCCTTGTCATTGTTACTGATCTTAGAGAAATGCTTTCAGATGTCCAGCACCGAGTATGATGTTAGCAGTTGGTTTTTTATATATGGCCTTGATTATGCTGAGATTGTTATTGTTCTTCAGTCACTAAGTCATTTCTGACTCTTTGTGACCCTGTGGATTGAAGCACTCCAGGCTTCCCTGTTCTTCACTATCTCCCAGAGTTTGCTCAGACTCATGTCCAGTGAGTCAATGATGCCATCCAAACATCTCATCCCCTGTTGCTCCCCCTTCTCCTCCTAACCTCAATCTTTCCCAATATCAGGGTCTTTTCCAATGTGGTATATTCTATGCCCATTTTCTGAAAAGTATTTATCATCATGAATGTTGAATTTTATCAGAAGCCTTTTCTATATCTATTGAGATGATTATATGGTTTTTATTCTTCAGTTTGTTAATGTGGTATAACATATTGACCTATTTGTGGATATTGAACAATCCTTGCAGCCCTGGAATAAATCCCACTTGATCATGTGTATGATCCTTTCAATGTATTGTTAGAGTCATTTTGCTAGTATTTTGCTGAGGATTTTTGCATCAATGTTCATCAGTGATATCAGCCTATAATCTTTCTTTGTGATATCTTTGGTTTAATCAGGGTGATGGTGGCCTCATAAGAGGAGTTTGGAATTAATATTTTCTTAAAAGGATTATTTTGCATAATACAATAAATTGGAAAGCTTGCTATATTTTTATTTTCAAATGCTATACATAAGGTGACAATTATTCCTTATTTGAAAGTCTGAAAGATCTCATCCTAAAATATTTGAAGATAATTATATGATAAATGATTTTATTTCCTGTCAGTTCAGTTTAGTTGCTCAGTTGTGTCCAACTCTTTGCGACCGCATGAATCGCAGCACACCAGGCCTCCCTGTCCATCACCAACTCCCGGAGTTCACTCAGACTCATGTCCATTGAGTCAGTGATGTCATCCAGCCATCTCATCCTTGTTTGTCTCCTTCTCCTCCTGCCCCAGTCCTTCCCAGCATCAAAGTCTTTTCCAGTGAGTCAACTCTTCACATGAGGTGGCCAAAGTACTGGAGTTTCAGCTTTAGCATCAGTCCTTCCAAAGAAATCCCAGGGTTGATCTCCTTCAGAATGGACTGGTTGGATCTCCTTGCAGTCCCTTTCTTCTCCAACACCACAGTTCAAAAGCATCAATTCTTCGGCACTCAGCCTTCTTTACAGTCCAACTCTCACATCCATACATGACTACTGGAAAAACCATAGCCTTGACTAGACAGATGTTTCAGCTTTAGCATCATTCCCTCCAAAGAAATCCCAGGGCTGATCTCCTTCAGAATGGACTGGTTAGATCTCCTTGCAGTCCAAGGGACTCTCAAGAGTCTTTGCCAACACCACAGTTCAAAAGCAGCAATTCTTCAGTGCTCAGCTTTCTTCACAGTCCAACTCTCACATCCATACATGACCACAGGAAAAACCATAGCCTTGACAAGACAGACCTTTGTTGGCAAAGTAATGTCTCTGCTTTTGAATATGCTATCTAGGTTTGTCATAACTTTTCTTCCAAGGAGTAAGCGTCTTTTAATTTCATGGCTGCAGTCACCATCTGCAGTGATTTTGGAGCCCAAAAAATAAAGTCTGACACTGTTTCCACTGTTTCTCCATCTATTTCCCATGAAGTGATGGGACCGGATGCCATTTAAGGGCAGCTATATTGTCAATGAGCTGCCTTGACCAAAGAGGAATTTCAAGATAGTTTGGGTAGAAAGAAGGTTGCCAACTCAGAAGTCAATAAATGTGTAATGGGACCAGGCATGAGCAGTGGCCAACTAGAGATGTTTACCTAAACACATGCACATTCAGAACTACCAAGTGTGGCAGCCTGGCTCCTGATGATTCTGGGGCTGCGGGCAGCCAGTGGGGACCCCTGCTGGCAATAAACAATTTGGAGCAGCAGTAATTCCTGTTGAGCCAACCAAAAAGAAGTTCACTACAAAATGCACAGCCAAGTTGTGGGATAAAAGTATTCCAAGTATTCAGTATATCAATACTGGACTTCATCAGCTAAGAAAACCTACTTTAGTTCTTTTATCAGTAGTAGGCAATCAGGAAGAAGAGCTCCTTCTAGTCTATGATAGTACCACCACATCATCCGCATAGAGGTTTGTCTGCTTTTCTATTTGCTGTAACCAAAAGATATGCATTCAGTTAATCTAAATAACAATAATCAGGCCATTGGATTGTGTTAATAAGAAGAGAGGATAGAACATAGCTTTCTTGCATCTCTATTTGAAATGAGTCAGAACACCATCTTATCCCTTTCAGTTTTGGAGAGAGTAGCATAAAGAATTCTTAAGCCCTAGAAAGAGCCCTCTACTCTCTTGGCTTCCTTCATTCCTTAGTTTAACCATTTTTTCAGTATATAAACAGTCAAACTGTAAGACACAACTTAAGGAACAGAATAAATTTGGAAGAGAAGTGATAACTTTTAACGTTACTCTAAGGTCAAAGCAAATATTTCTGAAAAATAACCCACCCATGGGATAATCACCTCTGAATAAAGATTTTCTATGGCTGTTTCCAAGCATTCCACTTTTTCCACACTTTAGCTAACAAATGAGTCATTAAACATGTGACTTCTTTTTAAAACTGTAAAGATTTCCTTTAAAATAGATTAAAATAAGCCCTAGTCAAGTTAGTATACATTGATGCCTCTACATTATCCTTTTAAAAATAAATTCACAAGAGAAGAAAAACATCTATCAACATAGAACTTTCCTTATCATTCCTTTGCCTCTACCGCAGTTTATTTCAAGAATCTAGACCTGTTTAATGCTGTTTAATGCTTTAGTTACTAGCCACATGATACCATCTATATTTAAATTTAAATCAATTGAAATTAAAAGTTCATCCCCTTAGTTCTATGAGCCACATATCAGAATGTGTGTACTGTATACCATGCTGCATGGCACAAATTTAGAACATTTTCATCACAGAAAGTTTTGGATATCTATGGCCTGGATAACCTAAGAATCATTGATAACTTGTTCATAAAGAAAATTACCTAGAAACTTGCTGGGGGAAACAATTTGCTTATAAATATACCTGCAAACTGGAGCATCTCAATTTGTTAGAATTTAATTACAAAATGCCTTTTTTTTTTCAGCAATGTTCATCAGCAATCTTGAATTGCTAACTTAACAATGTCTTAATTCCACAATCATCTTCAGTTATTAAAGCAATCTTTTCCCAGTAATTAGGACTTGATGCTATTCATTTTCTTAAAATTTAAATCTCAGACTTGACTCATAACCCTTGCCCCTCTTTTACCTTCTTCCCCCACCTCACACAAGCTTTTGGTCTTTGAAGCAGAAGGGGTATGGTTTGTCCTTGACAGACCTCCTTCCTTCCTTCTTATGGATATTTACTACTCTGATTTGAAAACAAATTGGAAATGGGAGTGAGGATGACAACACTTTTATGTGATTATCTCCACAGTACTGGAGGAAAGAAGGGTCCCTCCTGTACTTCTAGTTTGGGCTGACTCCAACCCAGGGTGGTGGCCTCTCTATAAGTGATATACATGTGAAGTTTCACACTGGACCCCTCCGTGTCTGAAATGCTCCCAGTCTCCAAGTGCCCTGCTAAGGGGCAACTTATCTTCTTCAATGTCACCATGACATGACTTCAAATATCAGGAAACATGGTTTTAAGCATCTCCCTCTTCTCCCAGAATGAGGGAAGAGAAGTGAAAAGAGAAGCGTTGGAGAGGAAAAACCTTTGCTTTACACACTTATGTTCTGTTCCTGGGGGCCTGCAAATTAATTTAACAAAAGATAGATTTAAAAGGATAAAAGACATAATTTTTATTAATATTTTTGTGCAAAGGAGTTCAGAGAAAAGAAGTGAAAATCAAAGAAGTGGTTAGACTTAGGGTGGGGTAGTATACATCCTTTTAGCCAAGGAAAGAAGGCCTGGGTTTCTAAGGACAATAAATTATAGGAAAGTGACTAGGAAATATAGGGGCGAACTAACGGAAGATAAGAGATATTTCGTAAGATTTAGTAAGTTTATGCAGACTCATCTTGGTCAACTTCCCATCTTCAGTGATGAGTTGTTCTCCTCTGGTGTGGTGGGAAAGGAAATGTATACCCTTCCTCAAAGGGAAATTTATGTCCTACATTTAGGCAGATAAGGAGAGAAGGGAGAATTCTCCCTGCATCTGTTGATTCTCAATTCCCTTCAACTCAAAAGAACCTTGGAGAAGGCAATGGCACCCCACTCCAGTACTCCTGCCTGGAAAATCCCATGGATGGAGGAGCTTGGTAGGCTGCAGTCCATGGGGTCGCTAAGAGTCGGACACGACTGAATGACTTCACTTTCACTTTTCACTTTCATGCATTGGAGAAGGAAATGGCAACCCTCTCCAGTGTTCTTGCCTGGAGAATCCCCGGGATGGGGGAGCCTGGTGGGCTGCTGTCTATGGGGTCACACAGAGTCAGACACGACTGAAGCGACTTAGCAGCAGCAGCAGCAGAAGAAGAACCTTTATACCAATGCAATATATTTGGGGCAGCATATTCTGATCCCCTTCAGTTTCCACATATTTGATTTTGAAAAAAATGACTTTACTTATTGTGTTGCTTTGCCCATATTTCACACTCTGAATGAATTCATTCTCACAGTGCACCAGAATGTGTTTTTTTCTATGTTCTGCTTAAAGGCAGATGCAGGGAGGACAGAGATCTCCTTCAGTGTTTGCTTTTTCTCCATTGCCTTTGGCTCAAAATAATCCTTATGCCAATGTGGAAGGCTTCCAGGTGGCATATTCTAGTGTCTTTCAAAACCACTCATACTTTTAGCAACAGAATAAGTCTGTAGATTCTGCAACTAAGTAAATATCCAGAGGAATAAACAAGGTGTTAGTCCCCTCTTTTTTACGACATCCCAATCTTACTATTCAGGTATGACCTAAATCAAATCCTTTATGATTATACACTGGAAGTGAGAAATAGATTTAAGGGACTAGATCTGATAGGTAGACTGCCTGATGAACTATGCAATGAGGTTCGTGACATTGTATAGGAGACAGGGATCAAGACCATGCCCATGGAAAAAAAATGCAAAAAAGCAAAATGGCTGTCTGGAGAAGCCTTACAAATAGCTGTGAAAAGAAGAGAGATGAAAAGCAAAGGAGAAAAGGAAAGATATAAGCATCTGAATGCAGAGTTCCAGAGAATAGCAAGAAGAGATAAGAAAGCCTTCTTCAGGGATCAATGCAAAGAAATAGAGGAAAAGAACAGAATGGGAAAAACTAGAGAACTCTTCAAGAAAATTAGAGATACCAAGGGAACATTTCATGCAAAGATGGGCTCGATAAAGGATAGAAATGGTATGGACCTAACAGAAGCAGAAGATATTAAGAAGAGGTGGCAAGAATACACAGAAGAACTGTACAGAAAAGATCTTCATGACCCAGATAATCATGAGGATGTGATCACTAATCTAGAGCCAGACATCTTGGAATGTGAAGTCAAGTGGGCCTTAGAAAGCATCACTAAGA
>SJYX01015936.1:248728-265805 GCA_006410675.1 Oreotragus oreotragus
CTTTCACTTTTTATTTTCATGCATTGGAGAAGGAAATGGCAACCCACTCCAGTGTTCTTGCCTGGAGAATCCCAGGGACAGGGGAGCCTGGTGGGCTGCCATCTATGGGCTTGCACAGAGTTGGACACGACTGAAGCGACTTAGCAGCAGCAGTAGCAAGCAAAATTTACTGTTTTTTAAAATTAAAAAATAATTATCTGATGGAACAGTTATTTTATCAAGCACACTAACATAAAACAGTGTTTTAAAGACTCGTCTAGTATGACAGCAGAAACATAGGCAGCAAAGAAAGATAAACTTATCAAAATTAAAAGTTTTGTGTATCAAAGAGTGAAAAGACAGCCCACAGAATGGGAGAAAACATTTGGAAACCATGTATCTGATATGGGAATACTATCCAGGATATAGAAAGAACTCATATGATTCAGCAACAAAGCAAACAACACAGTTAAAAAATATGCAAAGGATTTAAACAGACATTTTTCTACAAAGAATATGTACAAATGGCCAAGAGCATGAAAAGATGCTTAACATCAGCAATTATAATGGAAATGAAAATCAAAACCACAATGAGATATCTCTTCATATTCATTAGGATGGCTATAAACAAACAAAAGATAGAAAATAAAAATGCTTACATATGAGTGTGGAGAAATTGGAACCTCATTCACATTTGGTAGGAATGTAAAATGATACAAATCCTGTGGAAAAATACTTGACAGTTTGTTAAAATTTAACACAAGTTAACATATGATCTGCTATCCTAGGTATATACCCAAAAGAATTGAAACCAGAGTCTCAAATAGATACTTGTACGCTATTGCTATTGTTTAGTTAACAAGTCATGTCAGACTCTTTGTGACCTCATGGACTATAGCCTGCCAGGCTCCTCTGTCCATTGGGTTTTCCAGCAAGAATGCTGGAGTGGGTTGTCATTCCCTTTTCCAGGGGATCTTCCCAACCTAGGGATCAAACTTGGGTTTCCTACTTGGGAGGTGGATTCTTTACCAGTGAGCAACCTGGGAAGCCAGGTACTTGGATACCATTGTTCACAGCAGCATTATTCATGATAGCTGAAAGGTGGAAATAACCCAAAAGTTTATCAGCAAATGAACTGGTGAACAAAACGTGACACATACATAAAATGCAATGTTGTGTTTGTTAGTCACTCAGTCGTGTCTGATTCTTTGCCATCCCATGGACTTGCCAGGCTCCTCTGTCCGTGAAATTCTCCAGGCAAGAATGCTGGAGTGGGTTGCCATTCTCTTCTCCAGGGGATCTTCCCACCCCAGGGACTGAACCCGGTTTCCCACATTGCAAGCAGATTCTTTGTCATTGTTGTTCAGTCACCAAGCCATGTGCAACTCTTGGAGACCCCATGAACTGCAGCATGCCAGGCTTCCCTGTCCATCACCATCTCCTGGAATTTGTCCAAATTCATGTCCCTTGCATTGGTGATGCCATGCGACCATCTCATCCTCTGTTGCCCCCTTCTTCTTCTGCTTTCAATCTTTCCTAACTTCAGGGTCTTTACCAGTGAGTCAGCTTTTTGCATCAGGTGGCCAAAGTATTGGAGCTTCAGCTTAAGCATCAATCCTTCCAATGAGTATTCAAGGTTGATTTCTTTTAGGATTGATTGGTTGAAACTCTTTGCTGTCCAAGAAGCTCTCAAGAGTCTTCTCTAGCACCACAGTTTGAAAGCATCAATTCTTCGACACTCTGCCTTCCTTATGGTCCAGTGCTCACAACCATATGTGACTGCTGGAAAGACCATAGCCTTGATTATACAGACTTTGTTGGGAAAGTGATGTCTTTGCTTTATGGCATACTGTCTAGGTTTTTCTCTACCATCTAATTATTTTGGCCATTTAAATAATGATAAAATTCTGGTACACATAGATGAATCTGGAAGCCATTATTAGTGAAATTAAAGACTTGAAAAGACAAATATTGTGCAATTCCAGTTACATGAGGTCCCTAGTATAGGCAAATTCATAGAGATAGAAAGTAAAATAGAGGTTTTAGGGGGCTATAGAGAGGGGGTATAAGGAGTTATGACTTAATGAGTATAGAATTTCTGTTTGGGATGATGAATACTTTCTTGAAACTGATAGTGATAGTGGTTACAAAACATTATGAATGTACTTAATCTCACTTAAAATGTTTAAAATGGTGAAGTTATTATCATGTGTATGATACCACAATTTAAAAAAAAATCCGCTTTTACAATTTAAAGACTTCTTGCAAGTGAGGATATTCAATGGTAGCTGAAGAGATTGAATAGTGTTTACAACCAGAGAAGCACTGTAAAAAGCAAGTAGAAAGCCAACTCAAAACATCTTGTGAAAATAAGAAAATATTTGGTGAGATATACTTTTGAATTATGTTGTGTCACATTGCTCCAAATATATTTAAGTTCTTGTGGCACTAATCTGTCTTATTCTGACCCACACATGCATATTTGCTTGACAATGTTTCAGATTCATATTTCTTTTATACATATGATTTTATTTTCTTTTTGTCCTTCCACATAAGTTTACATCAGTAGAAGTCCCTCCACGTGGATTCTCACATGTTTGACAGGTTTTGTTATTGTTCAGTTGCTAAGTGGTGTCCGACTCTTTGCAGCCCCACGAACTGCAACACGCCAGGCTTCCCTGTCCTTCACTACCTCCCAGAGTTTGCTCAAACTCATGTCCATTGAGTCAGTGATGCCATCCATCCATCTCATTCTCTGTCACCCCCTTCTCCTGTCAGTCTTTCTCAGCATGAGGGTCTTTTCCAGAAAGTCAGCTCTGCCCATCAGGCGGCCATAGTATTGGAGTTTCAGCTTCAGCATCAGTCCTTCCAGTGAATATTCAGGGTGATTTCTTTTAGGATTGACTAGTTTGATCTTCTTGCTGTCCAGGGGACTCAAGAGTCTTCTCCAACAACCACAATTCGAAAGCATCATTCTTTGGTGCTTAGTCTTCATGGTACAGCTCTCACATCTGTACATGATTACTGGAGAAATCATAGCTTTGACTATATGGACCTTTGTTGGTAAACTTATGTCTCTGCTTTTTAGTACATTGTATAGGTTTGTCATAGCTTTTCTTCCAAGGAGTAGGCATCTTTTAATTCAGTGTATTCAGTCACCATCTGCAATGATTTAGAGCCCAAGAATATAAAAATCTGTCACTGTTTCTACTTTTTCTCCATCTATTTTCCATGAAGTAATGGGACCAGATGCCATGATCTTCACTTTTTGAATGTTGAGTTTTAAGCCAGCTTTTTCACTCTCCTCTTTCACCCTCATCAGAAGACTCTTCAATTCTTCATCACTTTCTGCCATTAGAGTGGTATTATCTGCATATCTGAAGTTGTTGATATTTCTCCTGTAAATCTTGATACCAGCTTCTGAGTCATCCAGCCTGGCATTTCACATATAAGTACTCTGCATATAAGTTAAATAAGCAATATATAGCAATATATAGCCTTGATGTACTCCTTTCCCAATTTTGAACCAGTCTGTTGTTTCATGTCCCCTTCTAACTATTGCTCCTTGACCTTTACACAGGTTTCTCAGGAGGCAGATAAGGTAGTTTGGTATTCTCATCTCTTTTAGAATTTTCCACAGTTTGTTGTAATTCATGCAGTCAAAGTTTTAGCAAAGTCTGTGAAGCAGAATTAGATGTTTTTCTGGTATCCCCTTGCTTTTCTATGATCCAATAGATGTTGCCAGTTTGATTCTGGTTCCTCTGCCTTTTCTAAATCCAGCTTGCACATCTGGAAGTTCTTGGTCCATGTACTTTTGAAGCCTAACTTGAAGGATTGTGAGCATTACCTTGCTAGCATGTGAAATTAGCATGATTGTATGGTACTTTGAACATTACTTGGCATCGTCCTTTTTTGGGACTAGAATGAAAACTGTCCTTTTCTAGTCCTGTGGCCACTGCTGAGTTTTCCAAATTTACTGATATAGTATGTGCAGCACCTTAACAGCACCATTTTTTAAGGTTTGAACTAGCTCAGTTGGAATTCCAACGCCTCTTATAGCTTTTTTTTTTTTTTTCGTAGTAATGCTTCCTAAGACCCACTTGACTTCACACTCCAGGATGTCTGGCTGTAGGTGAGTGACCACACCATTGTGGTTATCCAGGTCATTAAAACCTTTCTTACTGGTGTTACAATAGTGTTTATGTTTTGTGCAATTGTAGTAGGGAGCCTGGTGGGCTACCGTCTATGGGGTCACACAGAGTTGGACACGACTGAAGTGACTTAGCATCAGCAGCAGTTCATATAACTAGATATAAAATGTCTTGTTTTCTTAGGTTATCAATCCTATTCTTGTATTATATAAATTTTTTTTAGATATATGATTAATTAATGTTTAATGAAGATACTTTTTTTGATTGACTCTTTTTACCCTTAGTAAGTGCTATGGCTACCCGAGTCATCCAAACTCTTTGGATATTAATTTTCCAGCAGTTCTCCAACTATTAGCTCCATTTGTTTCTATCTAGTCTCTTGCAGCTGCTAAAGAGTATTTGTGGTTGTTATTATAAAATCTGATAGATGTACTTAAAAGCTATTTAGTAGATTTCTACTTCAGAAATAACTCAAATATTTGATAGAGTCCATAAAGGGGCATTGGAAGAAAAGTTATGATCAACCTAGATTGTATATTGAAAACAGAGACGTTACTTTCCCAACAGAGGTCCGTATAGTCAAGGCTATGGTTTTTCCAGTGGTCATGTATGGATGTGAGAGTTGGACTATAAAGAAAGCTGAGTGCTGAAGAATGGATGCGTTTGAACTGTGGTGTTGGAGAAGACTTGAGAGTTCCTTGGACTGCAAGGAGATCCAACCAGTCCATCCTAAAGGAGATCAGTCCTGGGTGTTCAATGGAAGGACTGATATTGAAGCTGAAACTCCAATACTTTGGCCACCTGATGCAAAGAGCTGACTCATTTGAAAAGACCCTGGTGCTGGGAAAGATTGAGGGCAGGAGGAGAAGGGGATGACAGAGGATGAGATAGTTGGATGGCATCACCGACTCTATGGACATGAGTTTTTGTAAACTCCGGGAGTTGGTGATGGACAGGGAGGCCTGGCGTGCTGCGATTCATGGGGTCGCAAAGAGTCGGACACGACTGATTGGCTGAACTGAACTGAACTGACAAGGGGCATTGTACATATGGAAGTGCCTTCTTAGTTCCTGTCACTATATTGTTTTCCTTTAGTATCTTTGTGTTCACCAATGCGATGGACACGAGTTTGAGTAGGCTACAGGAGTTGGTGATGGACAAGGAAGCCTGGTTTGCTGCAGTCCATGGGATCGCTAAGAGTCGGACACAACTGAGCAACTGAACTGAACTGATCTCAATTTTTATCCTTAGGGAGACTCTTTCCATTAAGTATATCTCTCTTTTCTTCTTCATTGTTATGTAATTCCACTTTGAATTCTGTCCACAACAACTTAGTATTTCCTGACAATAAGCTTACTCTTTGGAGGAGTGTTTCTATAACCTATGCAATGTTTTTTTTCTTTTTAATCCAAAACTATTATCTTATTCTTTTATTTCTCATGTATTCTATAACATTGAATTGTAGCTTTAGGTTAGAAGAATATGAAAAATAATCACTGTTGTTCAGTCACTCAGTTGTGTCTGGCTCCTTATGACCCCATGAACTGCAGCATGCCAGGCTTTCCTGTCCTTCACCATCTCCTGGAGCTGGTGCAAACTCAAGTGCATTGATTCTGTGATACCATCCAACCATCTCATCATCTCTTGTCCTCTTCTCTTTCTGCCTTTTATATTCCCTAGCATGAGGGTCTTTTCTAATGAGTCGGCTCTTCACATCAGGTGGCCCAAGTATTGGAGCTTCAGCTTGAGCATTAGTCCTTTGAATTCAGGGTTGATTTTCTTTAGGATTGACAGGTTTGATTTCCTTGCAGTCCAAGAGAATTTCAAGAGTCTTCTCCAACACCACAGTTCAAAAGCCTCAATTCTTTGTCACTCAGACTTCTTTATGGTCCTCACATCTATACATGACTACTGGAGAAACCATAGCTTTGACTATATGGACCTTTGTCTCTGCTTTTTAATATACTATCTAGTGATGTCTTTGCTTTTTGATACACTGCCTGGGTCTGTCATAGCTTTTCTTCCAAGGAGCAAGCATCTTTTAATTTCATGGCTGCAGTCACCATCTGCAGTGATTTTGGAGCCCAAGAAAATAAAGTTTCTTACTGTTTCCATATTTCTCCACCTTAGGTTAGAAGAATATTAAATATAATCAGTAATATTTATGATTGCCAAATTTTGCTAATGAAAATACATGACACCCTGTTAACTTAGAGTCTGAGATTGACAGCAGATACATGTTTAATATAAGTATATTCATTGCAATATTTGGGACATATTTATACAGAAATTTTTGGATTTTTTCAATATAAAATTAACATTTAACTGGATGTCTTATATATTTTTATCTGGCAATCCTACTGATAATCATACCTAAGATAAAGATAATATCCATTTCCCTCGGGGTGATAATTTTTCAGAAACTTATAATTTCTAAATTTCAAAGTATTTCTCATGGCAAATAATATTCAAATTTAATACTTTCCAATGAACAACTCTATAGCAAGCTCTTAAAACATTTTAAAGGTCAATATTATGTTGTCATTAGAACATTTCCTGAGTTTTCTCAGTGAGTAAGTCATAATTCTTTTAAAAATCTGCAATTATATGTATGTGGAATTAAAATGAAGAAGCAAAGTAATATGAGTCATAGTTATCACTAGATTTATTGAATTTCATATAACATGTACACAAATATGTTTCCATTTGGTAAAGAATAACGCAAAACCTGCAAATGTTTTTATAGAACTACATTGTTTTAGAAAAAAATTTGTTTTTATCCTGAAAATTAAGACCTGTGTGCACATCAACTTTGAAACAGATTTTTCCCTCCCCAAATTTGGCATTTTAGAGCTAAAAGTAAAGAGCTTCATAGCTCTTTCATATCATGTACTCTAAACATGTACAGCCTAAAGCACAATTTTACAGCTAAATTTTAAGCCCCTGTGAAATGGAGTTTCTAATGGAAATGCTGACAGACTGCTAGCTGCAGGGACATTGCAGGCACCATTATAATAAATGGGTCTGAGGGAGACATGATACAGGCCCCCAGGTAATTAATGGCAAGAGTAAAATAAAATATAGGCACACTATCCCACTGAGAGCATGATGCAATGGAAGAAACTTGTAATAAAACACAAAGAATGTCTTCAGCAAAGGACTGTGAGCAAAGACTTGTAAAATAAATCATGAGCTGGGACTGTAGCTATAAGCAGTCATTGCATATTCCTTTATAATTAGGATTTTTTAAGAACACACCATAAAAATCATTTTTTGGCTAAGGAAAATTATTCTGTGCAATGGATTGAGAAGTCAGTGAAATATAAACTCAACTACTCAAGCAGCTAATAATAACCAGGGCTTTCCATTTGGTCAGTCTAGCTGTAAAAAGTCCAAGATTGTGGCTCCATTTTTTAGAAGAAATGAGTGTAATATATATTCTTAAACTCTGGAGACCAAGAAGGTTCTAAGAACTTTGGGCCATAATTCTCCTTAACCTTTGAAATCTGTAGGCGTTTTTGGTTCATTGTTTTGTTTTAATTGGAGGATAGCTGGTAACAAGTTAAGTGATTGAAACAGCTTTAACTTCATCTCTACAAAGGACTACAGTTTAGTCATTGTCTTCCAGAGAGTCAGTGTTTTTAAGGGTACACCTACTCCTTTCTAGGCTAAAATGTGTTTTAGAAGACAGAACACACAGGTTAAAACATTACCATGCAGCTGGAAGGATACATGTTGGGACTGTGTGAAGGGAAGGTAGGGCAGGAAAAAAAGAGTAGGGAAGGAGTAAGGACGGAAAGAAGAAGGAAGGAAGGAGTTAAGAAACACTGAATCCCTAAGACAGAGTATTGACCTAAACTTTCTAAAAGATTTCCATCAGTCCTCTATCCTGTTTCCTTGCCTCAGGGTGGCAATCAATTAATCCTATATGTTAAATGACCGAGTCCCCAAAGTCTGGATGATTTGCCAAGGTCTCATAGCCAAGAAACTGGAGGAATAATGACAAATATCAACTACTTCTTCCAGCTAAAGTTTTTCCATTTTAATATATTGCCCTTGTAATTTCAGAAAAGAGTAAAAATTTTGCCTGGGTTAGAGATCTTCTCAATTGATTTATAAGCATAAATTTGGGCTGAATAATTCAGATAAGCTGGCTTCTGCTAAGAATATCTACATAGATATTAAGTTATTTCCTATGCATAAAAAGCACTTTCAATAAAAATAAACTACCATTATGTTCTCATATTACTTACTAAAGAAATTGTTTTACCTAACAGTGATTTTTATATTTCCTTTTTTTTCTAGTAAAATTTGTAAAATATCCTAAAGCCTCTTACATGTTTGAAACTGGTTATTCTTTTCTTTTTTTCCCTTTCTTAGTTGACCTATGAACGCTGTCACCTTGATAATGTTTCTGAATCAGATGCTCTGAGATGAAGAAAGAATAGCCTGTGAAAAATTCATCAATTCTATATGATTATAGAAAAATTGTGAAATTTATAGTAATATACTTCATTTTTATTTGTTGGTGAAGTGACTGATATTACTATTTTTGATTTCAGAGTTATTAGAATTATAAATTTGGAGCTGGAATGTTGATAACTAGATTACTTTCAAATTATTTAACTTAAGAATAAAGTGAAAATATGTATTTTCAAATTCATATTTTAATATGAATTTCAGACCTTGTAAGAATGTAAGGAAACTTCTTTAAGATGAAAAATAAGTTGAATACAGGGATCTAGGGAGATGAGCGGATGAGATGAGAGAATCTAAACTCTGGGCACCTTGTACTTCTCTTTTATAGCTACACAAAGTGTCAGTTGCAGGAGGCAAAATCTTGACACACTTAGAATATCGGCTTGGAAGCATGTAATAAGGGCCAAGGGGGTATACTGTTAGTGAATGAATGAATTTGAAGGAGGCCCACTGTACAGAGAGAAGCAGTAGGGAACCTGGCCTCTCTTTCCCAAGTGGAAAAAAATTATTTCCCATGAAATTACTTCATGGAATATTTATAAAGCAGCTTTCATGTGAATTTGTAGCCCCAGCACACATGGCCTTTGTGGTCCAGAATACCTTCACTCCAGTATTTAGCTGTAAGTGAGCTCTGATATGTAAAGTATTATACTGTTATAAAGTCCACTATTGAAGCAGTAGGGAACCTGGCCTCTCTTTCCCAAGTGGAAAAAAATTATTTCCCATGAAATTACTTCATGGAATATTTATAAAGCAGCTTTCATGTGAATTTGTAGCCCCAGCACACATGGCCTTTGTGGTCCAGAATACCTTCACTCCAGTATTTAGCTGTAAGTGAGCTCTGATATGTAAAGTATTATACTGTTATAAAGTCCACTATATGGGGGAGCCTGGTGGGCTGCCGTCTATGGGGTCACACAGAGCTGGACACGACTGAAGTGACTTAGCAGCAGCATATAGCAAGTGGACTCCTTGTATCTCAGGTTTTTTAATTTCTTTACATCAGAGTACATTTATTAAAGTTCTCAATCAATAAACCAAGTTCTAAGTCTCATAAGATCATCAAATAATAACTAATAATTTGGCTTCATATTATAAAATTATACTCACTTCTGGCTTCCCTGGGAGTTCAGCTGGTAAAGAATCCGTCTATTTGCAGGAGACCCCAGTTTGATTCCTGGGTTGGGAAGATCCCCCGCAGAAGGGGATGGCTATCTACTCCAGTGTTCTGATCTGGAGAATGCCATGGACTGTAAAGTTCATGGGGTCACAAGGAGTCTTACGTGACCTTCACATCTGTATTTTTTATTGATATAAAGAAGTGGGAATTCTTTCAATTATTAGTGTCTGATTGGAGTTTCTTATGTAAAATGACTATTTGCATTATCCATGTTTATATTAATAGTTTGCCTATTAAAACTACAGATATTTTAAACTACTTTTATCAATTTAAATATAACATAATTTTGCTTTTAATTTAGAAATCTGATAGTTTTGTAAAGATACTGAAAATTCATTTTCTTTAACCATAATTCAATTACTTTTACAGATTAAAGTCTTCTTTAATGTATTATATCACTTATATAATTGATCACATTTATAAAATATATTTCAAACTGTAGTCACAGATTTAATACATCTGAATCTCACAAGGCTGAATATCCTAAAGATGGATTTACAAATATTTCAAATAAAGTTTACCAGTGCACTTAAACTAAAAAATTAAAGTCTACATTTTTAGATATAAAAATTCATATTATGTATCAATCCAAGCATGCTTGTAAACCTAAGCATTTAAAATTAAATGCAAAGCTTAATTTTATAGGTCTTCAAATACATCAGATTCTTTCAAGCATTTCAAATATTTAAATAACAGGATGATTACCATCGTTAGAAAACTTATTACTAAGCTTAATACATAAGTATTAATCCTATTGATCTGATTTAGTTCCTTATATTTCTATACCTTATAGGGATTACAGACTGATTTATAATACAAATAAAGAGATTGGAATTGAGATCTCATACTGGTTAAGTTTCTGGATCTCAGATTTGATATCAAAATATATTTAAAGATTTGGGTTATGGCCCAAGATTTTGGACAGGCAAATAAAATCTGGGATTGATTATTTGATAATTTTACCTGAGCTGCAAGTTAATATGGCTATTTTAAGGATATAGTTCTGTCTGTGTTGAACGAATCAAGGCAAAATGGAGACTTGAAAGCCGCTTTTCAGCTTGTACTCTGTATTTTAATTTTTCAATTCAGTGCATAAAGTGTTCCCTGGGTAACCTTTAAGACTCATCCTCATTTTATTTTGGTTTTAACCTCTTTTGAATTTTTAACCTTATTTGGAAGATGAAATTCTGAACCCTACAGTGAAAGACAACTAATTTCCTTGGTCTTGGATTGCAATGCATAAAATTCATACTGCAGATCCTGGTAATAAAACTCTTTGTTGCTCAAGTAAAAAATAATTGACTTCTCCATGCTTTTTATATTTAAATTTCTTATCTAATTGATTACCATTTTACATTTATTGGGCTAAATTTCTAATCTTGCATAACAAATTACTTTCAAAACTAGTGATTTATAAACCAGTGAGTGAAAATCACTTTCTTTTCCCCCTTTTCATAGTTTTGTAAGCTGAGAATTTGGGAGGGGTTTAGCTGTGGGCTGTGCCTGTAGTTATTTTCATACTTGACTGAGCTGAGCATCCAACATGACTCACTCCTGTGACTGGTAGCTGATTCTGACTGTTGGCTGAGAGTCTGGCTAGTACAGTCAACTAGAGAGCCTCCGCATGGTGCCTCTTTATGGTGGCTCACAGAATGGAAGCCTTAGAGTAGTTGAATTTCTCATTTGGTGGCTCAGAACTCCACTGTAAATAGCCCCACAGGTAGGCTGGAGGCTGCATTTCTTTTTTGATCTAGTCCCGTGGCCTTCCCTGGTAACTCAGCAGTAAAAAAATCCTCCTGCAATGCAGAAGACTGGAGTTCAGTCCCTGGCTCGGAAAGCACCCCTGGGAACGAAATGGCCACCCAACCCACTCCAAGGTTCTTGCCTGGAAATGCTGTGGACAGAGGAGCCTAGCAGGCTACAGTCTATGTGGTTGCAAAAAGAGTCAGACACGACTTTGCAACTAAACAGCAACAACCTAGAAGCTATATAATTTCATTTTCTCTGTGTGCTATTGGTCAAAATTGTCACAGATCCATATGGATTCAAGTGGAGCTTAGATACTGTCTCTAGATGAGAGAAGTATAAAAGACAGTGTTGCCGTTAAAAACATTCCATACTTATTTATTTATAAAGTTGAATTCACTTACATGAAATTGATAAAAAATTATGACTACCCAATCCTGTAATTATATCTTGTTACATGAGCTATTACATTCAAGTTAAAGCTCAATAAAACAGTTTTATAAGGGTGTAAATTGTTCCATTCATTAAATTATTAACCAGTTTTGTGCACCATAAATTAAATTTGTTGCACCATAAATTACTTCTAATTTAAATGATAAACTTATTTATAATGGAAGATAGAAAATTATGATTCAGTCTTATAACACTTTTCCATTTAAGAACACTTTCATGACATTATTTTAACAAAATATTTTCTTACTACTAGAAATAAGACATTCTTTAATTGAGTAATAAAACCTTAAGAACCTTATTACAAATGTTATAGGCAAATTGTCAAAGGCACTTCTCTCATCAAGAAAGCAGAAGGATGGTCCTTGAACATAAGGTACATTGAATCACACAATTAAAAATGCAGAGCAAGTGTTTGTACAACCTAGAAGACAAGTCAGATGCTTATGAAGCATAAAATAGCAAAGATCTTTTGAATACTCATGTTCTGACTTGTGGTGATCAGGTTATCATAACAAGAAGAGTTTGTTCAGGAATAGGATGTTTTCCAACAATTTCTAGCAGCTCAGGACTGGATTTTCACACCATTGCTGAGTTGTAAGGCGTCTTAGCTAGAAGTATGTAGCAGAACTGAAATCTGTGACTAGCTGGGAATTAATACCTCTCTGTCTTTACTAATCCTAACATCTCTAATACTTCTCTCCTCATGTTAGTGTTTTGAATTACTTTTGTTCCTAAAGTACTTATGAAAAGACTTTTTTTTCTGAGATAATTGAAGATTGTCTTGCTGCTGCTGCTGCTAAGTCGCTTCATTTGTGTCCGACTCTGTGTGACCCCATAGACGGCAGCCCACTATGCTCCTCCGTCCCTGGGGTTCTCCAGGCAAGAACACTGGAGTGGGTTGCCATTTCCTTCTCCAATGCATGAAAGTGAAAAGTGAAAGTAAAGTCGCTCAGTCGTGTCCGACTCTTAGTGACCCCATGGACTGCAGCCTACCAGGCTCCTCTGCCCATGGGATTTTCCAGGCAAGAGTACTGGAGTGGGTGGCCATCGCCTTATCCAGAAGATTGTCTTACGTAGTAGTAAAAAGGAATGCAGGGAGTCCCCTTCACCGTGTCTCCTAATGGCTGTGTCTTATGTAGTAGACATGGTATTATAATCAGGAGGCTGATATTGATATCATCTTGCAATCTTATTGCAATTTCACCAGTTTGTAGTTGTGTATGTGCGTTTAATTCTATGCAAATTTATAATGTGTGCAATTTTATTTATCATCACAGTCAAGATACAGGGAAAAAAAGATACAGGAAAGTTATATTACTACAAGAATCCCTGTGCTATCCTTTTATATTTACATTCTGCTTCCCCCCATTTATTTACTACTAGATTCAACAAACATAAAATTACATTTTAATGACCATCATTAATACAACTAAAACAGGATGAAAGATGTAAATTAAAGAAACTGAAGAGATTTTTAATTGGAAATATTCTTGGGAATAATTAACACAGAACTATTATTCCACTTGTAACTCTGTTGTTCTACATTATAGCTAAACAAAACGTATAAAGAAAATACCAATGCCCTTATTAAATGCCTATATGAATACTTTGAAGGAACACTGTGCTTATAACTTTGTAAAGGTTTAAGTGTGACCAAGTGTTTGCTTCTTGCTTGTTCATTTATATGTTCCAGAAACCTTTTTATGTGTTGTTTTAATAACACTCACAGCATAGAAGCAGTCTCACAATGGTATGTTGGTGGTAATGAAGGAAGAGTTTTTAAAGCAATTTTAGTTGTTGACCTTAAACAGACAGAGTGCCAAATATTTCTCCAGCAAAGATGGGTTTATTTGGGATCAGCAAAGAATTACAGTTCAGAGTCTGCAACCATAGCAAGCCATCTCTAAGTCCCTACAGAGCAAGGGAAGAACTTTCTTTTAAGAAGGGAAATGAATGTTGGGAGGGTTGTGGTAAACAAAGGACTTAGGGCTTTTCATTGGCTGAGTCCTTGCCCAGACAGTTTTTCTGATTGTTGGGCTCTGCAGTTGTCATAGGGTGTGAGAGCTCCCCCTTCTGGTCTTCTTATTCTATTTAATTGTTCCTTTTGTTCATTAATTTTTATATAGCAATCTCAGGATTTTTATTATTTTTTATCCAAAATGAGACAAGTAATTATTTTCAAAATTCATCCTAAATTCTTGACTAATAGTAGTTTCCAACAGTTTAGCTTTTAAAGTTATACTTAAATTTAATTTAGATTTAGTCAAGTAAAATGGACTTTAGGTCTATTAATTTCATATATGTATATCTTCTTTTGATAAAAATAGTTATTTTAATATGTAAGTTTGGAGAAGACAATGGCATCCCACTCCAGTACTCTTGCCTGGAAACTCCCATGGACGGAGGAGCCTGGTAGGCTCCAGTCCATGGGGTCGCTGAGTCGGACACGACTGAGCGACTTCACTTTCACGTACTGGAGAAGGAAATGGCAACCCACTCCAGTGTTCTTGCCTGGAGAATCCCAGGGATGGCGGAGCCCAATGGGCTGCCATCTATGGGGCCGCACAGAGTCGGACACGACTGAAGCGACTTAGCAGCGGCAGCAATATGTAAGTTGCTCTTTAATAACTTTCATAAACCATAATACCATCTACTCCAGGTCACTCATCCATTTCTCTGATAATTATGGGGAATATCTAATCTTCTATATGTCTACCTTTTGTGTTAGTCTTTCATTCCTATCATTTAAAAATATCTGACACATTCACTCTTTGCTAAGATATATTAAAATAAACTTTTAAAATACCTGAGACATCAGATAAATAACCCAGGGTGGTGAAACAAAGCACACCTCATGCAATTTGTGCAAAACCAAAACCTGTTTTCAGTCATGCTAAAAGTTTGTTCCATGATTCGGAGATTATCAACAGAGCCTTTCTCCTTAGTGATAATCACACATCAGCATGCGACGACATTTATTTATGATCGGCTTCCATATTATCATACAATAAAATGTATAATCTTCAATTTAGTACATTAACCTTTGTATAGTTCATGATTTTTTGCTATGCTATGAAACATACTATCTATTTTAATTAACATCAGATTTTCTCAATGGAGAAAGTAATGAGTTGAGTTGCATTCTGGTGTAATCTTCCTAATCTGAGTACCTAATCATAAATAGTTTCCTCTGTTGGACTAACAGAAGTGAATCCTGTCCAGAACTTAAACTTCAACAAACCACGTTTGACATTGATGACATTTCAAAGTTAAGGTGTACACTCTTCATATCTGAATTTAGCTGGTTTATGGATTTAAATTATGTGAGTGTGAGTATATACCAGAACTCTTTTTTATTTTATTTTTTTTTGTATTTATTTATTTTTTTACACGAACTCCCACTCTCAGCCTAATAGTTATGCTTTTTAAATACTAAAGACACACGGAATTATCACACTTGTATTCCTCAAGTTGAAGTATTTTAGGGGCCAGTGATATTAAGTTCTAAAAACACATACATACAAATGGGCTCACAGATGTAAGAAACAAACTTACAGTTACCAGGGGGCTTCCCAGGTAATACTAGTGGTAATAATACTAGTGGTAATAAAAGAATCCTCCTGCCAATGCAGGAGACCCAGGAGATGGGTTGAAACCCTGGGCTGGGAAGATTCGTTGGAGGAGGAAATGGCAACCCACTCCAGTATTCTTGCCTGGAGAATCCCATGGACAGAGAAGCCTGGCGGGCTATGGTCCATGGGTTCGCAAAGAGTCAGACACCACTGACCACAGCACAGGAGCAACAGCAGCATGGTTACCACAAGGGGAAGGGGCGGGGAGGAATAAATTGGGAGACTGGGACTGACATATGCACACTACGATACATAAAATAGATAACAAATAAGGACCTACAATATAGCACAAGGAGCTCTGTTCAGAACTCTGTAATTACCTATATGGGGAAAAAAGTGGATATATGTACATATATATATATATATAAAACTGATTCGCTTTTCTGTACAGCAGAGACTAAAAGAACATATGCTATATTCCCTTGTGGCTCAGCTGGTAAAGAATCTGCCTGCAATGTGTGAGACCTGGGATTGATCCCTGGGTTGGGAAGATCCCCTGAAGAAGGGAAATGCTACTACCCACTTCAGTATTCTGGCCTGGAGAATTCCATGGACTTTATAGTCTATGGGGTAGCAAAGAGTCTGGCACGACTGAGCAACTTCACTTCTTTCATAACAATATAAATTTTTTAATTTATAAATTTTAAAAAAAGAATCAAAAAACATATTTTTAAACTGTTTAACATGAAATGTCACCTCTGGTTGGACGGCATGATCAACTCAATGGACATGAGTTTGTGCAAACTCTGGGAGAGGGTGAAGGACAAATAAGCCTGGCAGGCTGCTCTCCCTGGGGCCACAAAGAGTCGGACATGACCTAGCGGCTGAACAACAAGGTGAACAATTTGAGGAAAGTAACTTCTGTACTTTTTAATATAATGAAAGATTTATTTGAAATGTTTAACTCAGATACCAGCTACCCATCAGATAGCTCTTCCTTTCATTTACAAACTGAGTAACATGTCTGGAAATGACTAGAAATATTACCCTAAAATTTCAGTTTTGATATATCTCAACCACACTCACAGAAAACTAGTCAATCTAATCACACTAGGACCACAGCCTTGTCTAACTCAGTGAAACCAAGCCATGCCCATGGAGCAACCCAAGGTGGGCGGGTCATGGTGGAGAGGTCTGACAGAACGTGGTCCACTGGAGAAGGGAATGGCAAGCCACTTCAGCATTCTTGCCTTGAGAACCCCATGAACAGTATGAAAAGGCAAAATGATAGGATACCAAAAGAGGAACTCCTCAGGTCAGTAGGTGCCCAATATGCTACTGGAGATCAGTGGAGAAATAACTCCAGAAAGAATGAAGGGAATGAGCCAAAACAAAAACAAGACCCAGTTGTGCATGTGACTGGTGTTAGAAGCAAGAGCCAATGCTGTAAAGAGCAATATTGCACAGGAACCTGGAATGTCAGGTCCATGAATCAAGGCAAATTGGAAGTGGTCAAA
>SJYX01015937.1:18399-63906 GCA_006410675.1 Oreotragus oreotragus
AAAAAAAAAGAATGATCGTAAAAATAGTAAAGGTATACCTGAGACTTTCTCTGGTGTTGTTGTGGGCAATGTGGGGTCAGTTCATTTTTGGATAGTTCCTTGGTCTGGCTTATATTTCTTAAGATCTATATTTCCAAGGCAGTTCCTCCTGTTTTAGCTTCTTCTGTTTGCTGGTCTCTTCAGTGTCTGTTTTCCACCCTGACACAAGGGGGACGGTGGTGGACACTTTTTTTTTTTTAGGCTCACTTGTTCTGTCACGCTGTGGGAAGGGAGGGATGCTGCAAACAAATAACACTGGCATGTGCTCACAGTGTCTCAGCCACACTGGGCCTGCCCCCACTCATGGTGCACACTGCTCAGGCTCTAGGTTGCTCCACCGGGAACCATCTGAGGCTGGCCCTGGACTGCATGCACCTCCCCGGTCTAAGTCACTCAGGCTCAGGCACTCAGGTAGTCCTCAGAGGCGCAGACTCGGTTGGGCCTGCGTTTTGTGCCCTTCCCAGGTCCGAGCAGCTCGGGTGTTTGGCGAGCGTGGTCGCCGTGACTTATCGCCTTTCCCATCCCTGCTGCTCAGTTTTCCGGGTGTACCACTGGCACCCCTTCTTAGGCAGATGGTGACTGTCTGGAACCCCAAGAAGTTTTAGTTAGCAAAGAAGTTTGCTTGCAGTTTAGAAGTTAATGTTTCTCTGGAGCTGTGATTGCCCCCTTCTGGCCCTTCCGGCTCTGGCTGCCTGTCACTGGAGGGGGATTGTCTGCAGCCTGCTAATTCTGTTCTGTCCTTTGTTCTGTGCGCGGTCCTGGTGGTGTCTTATATTAGAGCTTTTCGCGTGGTAGCTATCTCACATCTGGTTTGCTAGCCNTGTTTCTCTGGAGCTGTGATTGCCCCCTTCTGGCCCTTCCGGCTCTGGCTGCCTGTCACTGGAGGGGGATTGTCTGCAGCCTGCTAATTCTGTTCTGTCCTTTGTTCTGTGCGCGGTCCTGGTGGTGTCTTATATTAGAGCTTTTCGCGTGGTAGCTATCTCACATCTGGTTTGCTAGCCCAAGTTAGTTTGCTCTGGTTACGCACAGGGCACTCCAGCTGATTTTTAAAAAGCACTGCAGCCCACGTCTCCCTGCCCAGCCCCTACTTGCTAGTGGTAGATGCAGGCATCTGCGCTGCTTCTCCGCTCGGGGAGTTACCGTTGGTCTCGTAATCTGTTGCTTTTAATTATTTATTTATTTTTCCTGCCTGTTATGTTGCCCTCTTTGCTTCCAAGGCTTATCATAGACTCGGCAGCGAGAGTGTTTCCTGGTGTTTGGAAACTTCTCTCTTTTTAAGACTCCCTTCCCGGGGTGGAGCTCCCTCCCTACCTCCTTTGTCTCTTTTTTCATCTTTTATATTTTTTCCTACCTGTTTTAGAAGACAATGATCTGCTTTTCTGGGTGCCTGATGTCCTCTGCCAGCATTCAGAAGTTGTTTTGTGAAGTTTACTCAGCATTGAAATGTTCTTTTGTTGAATTTGTGAGGGAGAAAGGGATCCCCATTCCTATTCCTCTGCCATCTTAGGACCACCCTCTCTAGGCACTATTTTTGATNGCCTGATGTCCTCTGCCAGCATTCAGAAGTTGTTTTGTGAAGTTTACTCAGCATTGAAATGTTCTTTTGTTGAATTTGTGAGGGAGAAAGGGATCCCCATTCCTATTCCTCTGCCATCTTAGGACCACCCTCTCTAGGCACTATTTTTGATTACACATTGGAAACATATGACTCTTATCTCTCAACCTTTGTTTGTGCATGCATGTATGCACATACAAAATACGTGTGTGTGCAAATACACCTGTTCTCTCCCTTGAACTTTATTCTGTATCCTAAGTTTCTAGCTTAAGTATTCAATCACATCTTTGGAACTACTGCTAAAATATTACTTGATGTTCTACAGTTTATAGATCAGTACTATTTTGTCCTTATGTTAAACTCTAGATATCTAATGTGAATCTAGCATTTCAGTACTGTCAAACAAGGAGTCCAGAAATTTGTCTAGGAGAAAATCAGGAATAACTGTGCCTTTTCCACTTAAAAAATCATATATTTGCATATGTAAACCTGAAAATTAGGAAATAGTTCATTTCCTGCATGATAACATGTCAGGTGCTTTATTTATCACATCTGTACATGGAAACAATAGACTTCTTTATGGATGTTTTTGTGGTGGTTGGTAGCTCTGGGTGGAATGTTACCCAATGGGTTAGATACAAAACTTGTGATATCAAAAATGCTGTTTAATTTCCTGTTTACTGAATATAGGCATAAATTCTCTTGCATATTGTTTTTGTAGCAAGGTCTGTGCTAAGAAAAATATGATTGACTTAAGGACCACCTAGGTGTTGTGAATGTCTGCAAGACTTTGGCAAATTAGAAGTTAGCCTAAAAACTTTTCAAGTGGGGAAATAATTGAAATAAATACTAGAATAGTAATATGGTTGAGATACATATATACTATAGAAGAATTAGGGCTTCCCTGGTGGCTCAATGGTAAAACATCCACCTGCCAATATAGGAGATGCCGGTTTGATCCCTGGGTGGAAAAGATCCCCTAAAGGAGGAGACAAGTCTGGGAAATCCCATGGAAAGAGGAGTCTGGCAGCTACAGTTCATAGGGTCACAAAAAGCCAGACAACGACTGAGTGACAACAACAACAACAAATAGAATTAAATTTATAGTTGACCAATCATTTGGTACAAGATAAAATGCTCCATTATGATATTCAGTTACTATAGAATCAATCTTCAGCATTGGAAAAGATATTTTTCTAGTATTTATTTTCCATAAGATAATAATTATAAAATAATTGGTTTTACCTTGGCATTTGTCTACAGCAGGAAATGTTATTCTGTACCATTTTATTTTACTCTTCATCATCTCTGAAAAAGCATTGACCACCTTTTAAAAATTCTTCATAATTGCTTGGGACACAGTCTATTTGTCTATTTAAGTCACTAATAATATTAGGTTATCTGAAATTTGTACTCCAAAGAAACCTAAATCATATAAACCTGATATTTTTATGGAAGCCTTAGAAATGCTGATGCTTTTATTGAGTATCTTGTGAATTCTCAGAGACCATGATAAATTTGAAATGAACAATTAGAAATGACATTATCTGTGTGGCTGGAATTTCATAGCCTTTCCTTCCATGTCTTACTAGGCGTGGGTCTATGTTGTTTAAAGCTCAGCATATCTTACATCTATAGAATTAAATATCAAGACGTGACGGTGTAACAGACATTAACGGTTGTATACCAGATGGTCACTGCTCTTCATTATCTGCCATGTCAACCTTCTCTTTTTGTTTGTACAGCCTTTTCACCCTGCTGCTGCTGCTAAGTTGCTTCAGTCATGGCCGACTCTGTGTGACCCCATAGATGGCAGCCCACCAGGCTCCGCCATCCCTGGGATTCTCCAGGCAAGAATACTGGAGTGGGCTGCCATTTCCTTCTCCAGTACAGGAAAGTAAAAAGTTAAAGTGAACTCACTCAGTCATGTCTGACTCTTCTCGGCCCCCTGGACTGCAGCCCACCAGGCTCCTCCGTCCATGGGATTTTCCAGGCAAGAGTACTGTAGTGGGTTGCCCTAAGGTGTTGAAAATACGTTACTCACTTTCCCAGTTTTCCCAGAAACTAAGACCTGCTTATTCAAACAACCCATTCATAGCTGAGAACATCTGAAGGGAGCCTGCTGAGGCACTTTTATTATTCTAAAGTGTTTTACATTGTATTATCTTACCAAGGAATGGAATACCCACTGGATTTGGTGGTGTCAGCCTATGACACCCAGAAGTGCAGTCATCATCTCGTGACCATAAGTAGGACACTCTCAACATCCTGTAGGGGTAGAGTAGACAGATGAGAATATTAGAGTTCTTGTCTGCCTTCCTGAGCTGCTGAGGCAGCTTGGAAATTCTGTGTCTGGCCTTCTTGACAAGCACAGGGTACATGCTCTCCTTGTTGATTCTGCACATTCTACTGGGTACTGTTACTTGTACCCCAGTGCAAACTGAATTATAGACAAATAAAAGCCTAGTATTTTTATAACAGCCTTAGAAACCCTAAAGTTTTCAGTGGGTGAGATTCCACTGAATTCTCAGAAGCTGTGATAAAATGGAAATGAATTTTTACAAATTACTATCTTTGCACTCTAAGCATATGACCTTGAAGAAGTTGCTTAACTTCTCTAGGCTATAGATTGAGAAAGTGTCCCATAGGTTACTGAGAAAATATCTATCTTGGTGCTGGAGGTAAATAATAAAACTCGTTTTTTAATCTAAACCTAAATGTGTATGGCCTAGTTCAATCCCATTTGAGATCTGAATGATATTTTTAAAATAACATATAAACCCATTAGAATATGAGCTTCGCATTCAGATTTCTCAACTTCTTACATTTTGGTTATATGATCAGAGTCTCAACAAATTTGTGTTTAATTTACCCTCATCAGTAAAATGTGGATAATAATATCTACCTTCCATGTATGTTCTGCATATTAAAGTAGATAGCATAATAGATGATCTACTTTAGTGTCTACCACAAAGTAAACACTAAATGTTAACAAATAATTGTACTATTGACATATAGCAGTGTAATTTATGTCACAAATTATACTGCAGATATACCTCTAGATTGCTTACTAGGTAACTGTGTCCTAGAAGTGTCTAGAAAATGTTATTTGTTCTCTATAGAACTCATCCTTCTCTTCATTCAGACAGGTTAATAACAGTAATAATAATGCAAACTATTACCAGCCATTGATTAAAATTAAAGTGAAGTTTGGATATCATCTTTCATCCCTCTTCTGTAGATATTAATTTTCACCTACACATGGATGGAAAAGCAAATACTTCATAACTGGGAAAATGTCTTTTATTTCACCTTCACATTTTAAGCTACATCAACAGCAAGTACAGACTAGGAATTTAATACTTCTCTGAATATTGTCATTGATTGCTTATTGAACCCTTGTTTAAACATCTACTTACTTCTCATAAGGCACCCAAAGATTTATCTATCTGAACCAACCCCAATTAGGAATTTACATAATAATTTAGCTGCACGAATGTTTCTGAAGGGAAATAGATGTAGTATGACCACAGTATTATGCAAATTTTGTTTTTACAGCCATTTAGTTATGCCATAATACCTTATGCCATTTCACAAGCAGTGCACTGAGCCATGTCCATGCTGACAACAGCAGACAGGAGCCGGACTCCAAATCCTGCAGCTTCAGCCTTAATGTATGGTTGCCTTAGGGGCATTCTACCTATTAATTTAACATTCCAAAACTAATTATGTATGTCAGGGTGACCTCTCTCTAATCTACATTCATCACAAGTCCAAGCCGTCTGTCTCTATTGTTCCCATGATAAAATAGCTGTTGATAGACTTATATAATTGACTGTGTCAGAAGTGAATTCACCCTACATTGCTACATGCAAATGGTATATAGTCCCAATAGAATAAAGATAAGCAAAAAATAATCCAACTATCTTCAGTAATTACCTTTGGAGGTTTCATAACAACAGTTGGAAATATATTTCCTGTTGGCTTAAAAATGAAGTTAGGGAGTACACAGGAGTAACAGCTACAGTAATTAAAAAAAGTTTTCTTGAGGAAAAGTTGGATAAAAGAAGTGCACCTTTAGTTTCTTTGTGTAATATTTATAACACTTCTTGATTTGGGGGCTAGCATACATAAAGAAAGCAATTAATAATATGTATCTATACATAGATACGTACACACATACATATTCAGTTCAGTTCAGTCGCTCAGTCATGTCTGACTCTTTGCGACCCCATGAATTGCAGCACGCCAGGCCTCCCTGTCCATCACCAACTCCCGGAGTTCACTCAAACTCACGTCCATCGAGTCGGTGATGCCATCCAGCCATCTCATCCTCTGGTGTCCCCTTCTCCTCCTGCCCCCAATCCCTCCCAGCATCAGAGTCTTTTCCAGTGAGTCAACTCTTTGCATGAGTGAGGTGGCCAAAGTACTGGAGTTCAGCTTTAGCATCATTCCTTCCAAAGAAATCCCAGGGTTGATCTCCTTCAGAATGGACTGGTTGGATCTCCTTGCAGTCCAAGGGACTCTCAAGAGTCTTCTCCAACACCACAGCTCAAACGCATCAATTCTCCGGTGCTCAGCCTTCTTCACAGTCCAACTCTCACATCCATACATGACCACAGGAAAAACCATAGCCTTGACTAGGCGGACCTTAGTCGGCAAAGTAATGTCTCTGCTTTTGAATATACTATCTAGGTTGGTCATAACTTTTCTTCCAAGGAGTAAGCGTCTTTTAATTTCATGGCTGCAGTCACCATCTGCAGTGATTTTGGAGCCCAAAAAAATAAAGTCTGACACTGTTTCCACTGTTTCCCCATCTATTTCCCATGAAGTGATGGGACCGGATGCCATGATCTTCATTTTCTGAATGTTGAGCTTTAAGCCAACTTTTTCGCTCTCCTCCTTCACTACACATACATATACATACTTTAAAACATTCATTTATGTTTAAATGGACTATAATGACTTTATAATATTGTGTTGGTTTCTGACATACATCAATATGAATCAACCATAGGTATACATATATATCCTGTCTCCTAAACCTTTCTCCCACCTCCCACCCCATCCTCCTCCTCTTAGGTTGTCACAGAGCCCCAATTTTAGCTCCCATATGGCAAATCCCCACTGGCAACCTGTTCTACATATGGTAGTGCTTATGTTTCCATGCCAATTTCTCCATTCATCGTCCCACCCTCTCCTTCCCCTGCCCCCATGGCCACAAGTCTGTACTTTATGTCTGTGCCTCCTTTGCTGCCCTGCAGAGAGGTTCATCAGTACCATTTTCTAGATTCCATGTGCTTGTGCGCATGCTGTCACTTCAGTTGAGTCCAACTCTGTGGGATACTATGACTATAGCCTGCCAGGCTCCTCTGTCCATGTGATTCTAAGGGCAAGAATACTGGAGTGGGTTGCCATGCCCTCATCCAGGGGATCTTCCAACTCAGGGATTGAACCTACGTTCCTACAACTCCTGCATTGGCAGGCAGGTTATTTACCACTAGCGCCACCTAGAGTCCATCAGTTCAGTTCAGTCTCTCAGTCATGTCCAACTCTGCAACCCCATGGACTGCAGCATGTCACGCTTCCCTGTCCACCACCAACTCCCTGAGCTTGCTCAGACTCGCATCCATTGAGTCAGTGATGCCATCCAATCATCTCATCCTCTGTTGTCCCCTTCTCCTACTGTCCTCAATCTCTCCCAGCATCAGGGTTCTTTCCAATGAGTCTGTTCTGCATATCAGGTGGCCAAAATATTGGAGTTTCAGATTTAGCATCAGTCCTTCCAATGAATATTTGGGACTAATTTCTTTTAGTATTGACTGGTTGGATCTCCTTGCAGTCCAAGGGACTCTCAAGAGTCTTCTCCAACACCACAGTTCAAAAGCATCAATTCTTCAGTGCTTAGCTTTCTTTATGGTACAACTCTCACATGCATACTAGAAAAATGATAGTTTTGATAGACCTTTGTTGGCAAAGTAATGTCTCTACTTTTTAATATGCTGTCTAGGTTTGTCATAGTTTTTGTTGCAAGGAGATTCCATACATATGTGTTAATATATGATACTTGCTTTTCTCTTTCTGATTTACTTCACCCTGTATAATAGGCTTTAGGTCTATCCATCTCATTAGAACAGATTCAAATGTGTTGCTTTTATAGCTGAGTAATGTTCAATTGTATATTTGTTCCATAGCTTTTTTATCCATTCATCTGTGGATGAATATCTAGTGGGATATTTATAATAGTCCTGGCTATTGTAAATAGTGCTAAGATGAACATTAGGGTACATGTGTCTTTTTCAATTATCATTTCCTCAGGGTATATACCTAGAAGTGGGATTGTTGGGTCATATGGTAGTTTTATTCCTAGTTTTTTAAAGGAATCTCCATACTGTTCTCTACAGTGGCTAAATCAATTTACATTCCCACCAACAGTGTAAGAGCATTCCCTTTTCTCCACACCATATCCAGCATGTATTGCTTGTAGATCTTTTGATAATGACCCTTCTGACTGTTGTAAGGTGATATCTGATTATAATTTTGATTTATATCTCTCTAATAATAGCCATGTTAAGCATCTTTTCAAGTATTTTTAGCAATCTACATGTCTTCTTTGGAGAAATGTCTATTTAGGTCTTCTGCCCAATTTTTGATTAGGTTCTTTGTTTTTTATTTGAATTGAGCTACATGAGCTGTTTGTTTATTTTAGAGATTAACCCTTTGTCATTTGTTGCATTTGCTATTTTTGTCTCCCATTCTGAGTTATTTTTACCCTATTTATAGTTCCTTCATTGTGCAAAAGCTTTTAAGTTTAATTAAGTCAAATTTGTGTATTTTTGTTTTTATTTCCATTATTCTAGGAGGTGGCTCACAGAGAATCTTGCTGTGGTTTATGTCAAAGAGTGTCCTGTTCATGTTGTTCCTCTAGCAGTTTTAAAACTTCTGGTCTTATATTTAGCTCTTTAATCCATTTAGAGTTCATTTTTGTGTGTGGTGTTAGGGAGTGTTCTAATTTACTTATTTTACATGTAACTGTCCAGTTTTTCCACACCAATTAGTGAAGAGACCATTTTTTTCTTCATTGTATATTCTTGCCACCTGTGTCAATAGATTAGGAGACCATATGTGCCTGGGTTACTCCCAGCTTTCTCTCTTCTTTCACTGGTGTATATTTCTGCTTTTGTGCCAGTATTACACTGTCTTGATGACTATAGCTGTGTAGTGTATTCTGACATCAGGAAGGTTGATTCCTCCAGCTCCATACTTCTTTCTCAAAATTGCTTGGGCTATTTGGTGTCATCTGTGTTTCCATAGAAATTATGAAATTATATGTTCTAGTTCTGTGAAAAATACCATTGGTAGTATGGACCTAACAGAAGCCAAATATGTTAAGAAGAGGTGGCAAGAATACACAGAAGAACTATACCAAAAAAAAAAGCCTTAATGACCTAGATAACCACAAAACCACGATGGTCTGATCACTCACCCAGAGCCAGACATCCAGGAGTCCAAAGTCAGGTGGGCCTTAGGAAGTATCACTACAAACAAAGATAGTGGAGGTGATGGGATTCCAGCTGAGCTATTTCAAATACTAAAAGATGATGTTGTTAAAGTGCTGCAAACAATATTCTATGAAATTGGGAAAAATCAGCAGTGGCCACAGGACTGGAAAAGGTCGGTTTTCATTATAATCCCAAAGAAAGGCAATGCCAAAGAATGTTCAAACTACCACACAATTGCACTCATCTCATATGCTAGCAAAGTAATGCTCAAAATTCTCCAAGCAAGGTTACAACAGTATGTGAACTATGAACTTCCAGATGTTCAAGCTGGATTTAGAAAATATAGAGGAACCAGAGATAAAATTGCCAACATCCACTGGATCATTGAAAAAGCAAGAGAGTTCCAAAAAAACATCTACTTCTGCTTTATTGACTACCTTAAAGCCTTTGACGTGTGGATCACAACAAACTGTGGAAATTTTTTAAAGAGATGGGACTACCAGACCACCTGACCTGCCTCCTGAGTAACCTGTATGCAGGTCAAGAAGCAAAAGTTAGAACTGGACATGGAACAATGGGCTCCTTTGTCACATTAGAAAAGAAGTGCGTCAAGGTTGTATACTGTCTTGCTGCGTATTTAACTTATATGCAGAGTACATCATGTGAAATGCCAGGCTGGATGAAGCACAATCTGGAATCAAGATTGCTGGGAGAAATATCAATAACTTCAGATATGCAGATGACACCACCCTTATGGCAGAAAGTGAAGAAGAACTGAAGAACCTCTTGATAAAAATTAAAGAGGACAGTGAAAAAGCTGGCTTAAAACTCAATATTCAAAAAATGAAGATCATGTCATCTAGTCCCATGAGTTCATGGCAAATAGAGTGGAAAACAATGGAAACAGTGACAGACTTTATTTTCTTGGACTCCAAAATCACTGCAGATGGTGCCTGCAGCCATGAAATTAAAAGACAATTGCTCCTTGAAAGAAAAGCTACGACCAACCTATACAGCTTATTGAAAAGCAGAGACATTATTTTGCCAACAAAGGTCCATCTATAGAAGCTATGTTTCTTCCAGTAATCATGTATGGATGTGAGAGATGGACCATAAATAAAGCTGAGCACCGAAGAATTGATACTTTTGAACTGTGTTGTTGAAGACTGGAGAAATTGCTCCTTGAAAGAAAAGCTATGACCAACCTATACAGCTTATTGAAAAGCAGAGACATTATTTTGCCAACAAAGGTCCATCTATAGAAGCTATGTTTCTTCCAGTAATCATGTATGGATGTGAGAGATGGACCATAAATAAAGCTGAGCACCGAAGAATTGATACTTTTGAACTGTGTTGTTGAAGACTGGAGAGGCTCTTGGACTGAAAGATCAAACCAGTCAATACTAAAGGAAAACAGTCCTGAATATTCACTGGAAGGACTGATGCTAAAGCTGAAACTCCAGGACTTTGGCTACCTGATGCAAACAGCTGACTCATTTGTAAAGACCCTGATGCTGGGAAAGATTGAAGGCAGGAGGAGAAGGGGATGACAGAGGATGAGATGGTTGGATGGCATCACTGACTCAATGGGCATGAGTTTGAGTAAACTCCAGGAGTTGATGATGGACAGGGAGGCTTGGTGTGCTGCAGTCCATGGGTCACAAAGAGTCGGACACAACTGAGCAGCTGTTTTTTTTTTTTTTTTTCCTAGTTTGTTTAGCTATAAAGTCAGGTTGTTAGTTTGATATTTTTCTCATTTTTTGAGGTAGGCTTGTATCACTATTCTCTTTAGAACTGCTTTTCCTGCTATCCCATAGGTTTTGGGTTGTCATGCTTTTATTGTCATTTATTTCTGTGTATTTTTTATTTCTCTTTTAATATCTTCAGTGAACTGTTGGTTATTCAGAAGTGTGTTGTTTAGCCTCCATGTGTTTGTTTTTTTTTTAGAGATTTTTCCCCCTGTAATTGATATCTAGTCTCATAGTGTTATGATCAGAAAAGATGCTTAATATGATTTCAATTTTATAAATTTACTAATGCTTGATTTGTAACTCAAGATGTAATCTGTCTTGGAGAATGTTCCATGTGAACTTGAAAAAAAAAAAGTATATTCTGCTCTTTCAGGATGGAGTGCCCTGACGATATCAGTTATGGCCATCTGGTCTAATGGGCGCTTTAAGGCTTGTGTGTCCATATTAATTTTCTATCCACATGATCTGTCCATTGGCGTAAGTGGGGTTTAAAGTCCCCTACTATTATTGTCACTATTTCCTGTTTTATGATTGTTAGCATTGCCTTATGTATTGCCTTATATATTGCTCCTATTTTTTTTTTAGAGATTTTTCCCCCTGTAATTGATATCTAGTCTCATAGTGTTATGATCAGAAAAGATGCTTAATATGATTTCAATTTTATAAATTTACTAATGCTTGATTTGTAACTCAAGATGTAATCTGTCTTGGAGAATGTTCCATGTGAACTTGAAAAAAAAAAGTATATTCTGCTCTTTCAGGATGGAGTGCCCTGACGATATCAGTTATGGCCATCTGGTCTAATGTGCGCTTTAAGGCTTGTGTGTCCATATTAATTTTCTATCCACATGATCTGTCCATTGGCGTAAGTGGGGTTTAAAGTCCCCTACTATTATTGTCACTATTTCCTGTTTTATGATTGTTAGCATTGCCTTATGTATTGCCTTATATATTGCTCCTATGTTGCATGCATAAATACTTATAACTGTTGTATTGTCTTCTTGGATTGATGCCTTGGTCAGTATGTAGTGTCCTTCCTTACCTCTTTTTTTGTTATTTTGTTAAATATTTTTTTGGTCCTTTTAAAAAAATTCTTTATTTGTTTTTTAGTCAAAGGATAATTGCTTTTCAGAATTGTGTTCATTTCTGCCAAACATTAACATGAATCAGTCATAGGTATACATATGTTCCCTCCCTCCTGAACCTTCTTCCCACATCCCTCCCCACCCCACCCACCAGGTTGTTACAAAGCCCCAGTTTGAGTTCCCTGCGTCATTCAGCAAATTCCCATTGGCTATCTATTTTTACATATGGTAATGTATGTTTCCATATTACTCTCTCCATATATCCCACTCTCTCCTTCCTCCCCCACCCCAGCCACATCCATAAGTATACAATAGTGTACTAACACACAGTATGGGTTAGGGTTAGTATACAATATTTGTTTTTCTCTTTCTGACTTACTTCACTCTGCATAATAGGCTCTAAGTTCATCCACCTCATTAGGACTGCCTCAAATGCATTCCTTTTATGACTGAATAATATCCCATTGTATACATGTACCATGGCTTCGTTATCCATTCATCTGTCAATGGTTGCTTCAATGTTATAGCTATTGTAAATAGTGATGCACTGAACATTGAGGTACATATGTCTTTTCAGTTTTGGTTTCCTCAGGGTATATGCCTATTGTGTGACTGCAGGGTCATATATTGTTTCATTCATAGTATTTTAAGGAATCTCCATATTGTCTTCTATAGTGGCTGTATCAATTTACTTTCCCACCAACAGTGCAAGAGGGTTCCTTTTTCTCCACACCCTCTCCAGCATTTGTTGTTCGTAGGTTTTTAGTGATGGCCATTCTGACCAATGTGAGGTGATATCTCATTGTAGTTTTGATCTGCATTTCTCTAGTAATGAGTGATATTGAGCGTCTTTTCATGTATTTGTTAGCCATCTATATGTCATCTTTGGAGAAATATCTGTTTAGGTCTTTTGCCCACTTTTTGATGGGTTGTTTGTTTTTCTGCTTTTGAGTTGTATGAGCTGCTTATATATTTTTGAAATTAATCCTTTGTCAGTTGTTTCATTTGCTATTATTTTCTCCCATTCTGAGGATTGTCTTGTCATCTTGTTTATATAATTTCATTTGCTGTGCAAAGCCTGTAAGTTTAATTAGGTCCCACTTATTTATTTTTGTTTTTATTTCCATTACTCTAGGAGGTGGGTCATAGAGGATCTTGCTGTGGTTTATGTCATAGTGTCTTCTTCCTATGGTTTCCTCTAAGAGTTTTAGTTTCTGGTCTTGAATCCATTTTGAATTTATATTTGTGTATGGTGTTAGGACGTATTCTAATTTTATTATTTAACATATAGCTGTCCAGTTCCCAGCATGACTTATTGAAGAGGCTATCTTTGCCCCATTGTTTATTCTTGCTTACTGTGTAAAAAAATAAGGTATCCATAGGTGCATGGGTTTAATCTCTGGGCTATTTTGTTACATTGGTCTATATTTCTGTTTTTTTTGTGCCAGTACCATACTGTCTTAATGACTGTAGCTTTGCAGTATAGTCTGAAGTCAGGAAGGGTGATTCCACCAGCTCCATTCTTCTTTCTCAAGATTGCTATGGCTACTCGAGGCCTTTTATGTTTCCAAATGAACTGTGAAAGTTCTTGTTCTAGTTCTGTGAAAAATGTCATTGGTAATTTGATAACGATCATGTTGAATCTGTAGATTGCATTTGGTAGTATAGTCATTTTCACAATATTCATTCTTCCAACCCAGGAACATAGAATATCTCTTTATCTGTTTATCTCATCTTTGATTTCTTTCATCAGTGTCTTACAGTTTGCTGTATAAAGTTTTTTGTCTCCTTAGGTATATTTATTCCTATATATTTTATTCTTTTTGTTGCAGTGGTGAATGGGACTGTTTCCTTAATTTCTCTTTCTGATTTTTCATTGTTAGTATATCCCAGGGATGCAATGATCCTTCAATATATGCAAATCAATGTGATATACCATATTAAAAAATTGAAAAATAAAGACCTAATGATAACCTGAAAGATGCAGAAAAAGCCTTTGACAAAATTCAGCCCCAATTATGAGAAAAACCCTTCAAAGAATGACCATAGAAGGAATCTACCTCAACAAAGTAAAGGCAATAAACCCACAGCAAACATTATTCCTAATTGTGAAAAACTGAAAGCATTCTCTTTAAGATCAGGAACAAGACAAGTGTGCCCACCTCACCACTATTATTCAGTATAATTTTGGAATTTCAAGCTACAGCAACAGAGAAGAAAAAGAAATAAAAGGAATCCAGATCAGAAAAGAAGTAAAACTCTCACTGTTTGCAGATGACATGATACTACATAGCAAACCCTAGAGATACTATTAGAAAATTACTAGAGCTAATCAATGAATTTAGCAAAGTCACAGGATACAAAATCAATCCACAGAAACCACCTGCATTTCTCTTATAAGTTTTTTAAAGTCTACTTTGTTTGAAATAAATATTACTTGTCCTGCTTTCTTTTCATTCCCATTTGCTTGGAACATCTTTTTCCAGCCCCCTGACTTTCAGTCTATATGTGTCCTTAGGTCTGAAGTGGGTCTCTTGGAGGTAGCATATACACAGGTATTAGTTCTGTATTCATTCAGCCAGTTTGGTTGGGTCATTTTATCTGTTTACATTTAAGGTAGTTATTGATAACACAATATGTATTCTTTAGATGGGGATATTCGTAATTGTCCTTATAGGGTTTTTAAGTTATTTTTTATTAGTGTAGTTGCTTTACAGTGTTGTATTAGTTTCTACTGTAAAGCAAAAGGATCAGTCATACATATACACATTCCCTCCCTTTTGGACTTCCTTCCATTTGAGTCACCACGGTGCATCAAATAGAGTTCTTTGTGCTATATAGTATGTTCTCTCTAGTTTTCTATTTTATACATAGTATCAGTAGTGTATATGTGTCAATACAAGTCTCCTAATTTATCCCATCCCCACTTTCCCCTTGGTATCCATATATTTGTTATCTGCCTCTTTGCCTTTGTTTCTCCTTTGCAAATAAGATAATTTTACCATTTTTCTTACATGCATTAAGATATGATATTTGTTTTTCTCTTTGTGACTTACCTCACTCTGTGTGATACTCCGTAGCTCCATTCACATCTCTACAAATAACCCAATTTCGTTCCTACTGATGGCTAAGTAATAGTCCATTGTATATATGTGCCATGTCTTCTCAATCTGTTCCTCTGCTGATGGACATTTAGGTTGCTTCCATGTCCTGGATATTCTAAACATAAATATTGGGGGTGCATGTGTCTTTTTTAGTTACAGTTTTCCCTGAGTATATGCCCAGGAATGGGATTACTGGTTCATATGGTAATAATATTTTTAGTTTTTTAAGGAACTTACATACCCTTTTTTTCCATAGTGGTTATATCAGTTTATACTCCCACAAAGACTGCATGAAGATTCCCTTTTATCCACACCCTCTCCAGCATTTATTTCATGATGGGCATTTTAACCAATATGAGATATGAGGTGATACCTCACTGTAGTTTTGATTTGCATTTCTCTGGTAATTAGCGATGTTGAGCATCTTTTCATGTGTCTGTTGGCTATCTGTATGTCTTCTTTGGAGAAATGCCTATTTAAGTCTTCTGCCCACTTTTTGATTGAGTTGATTGCTGTTTTGAAATTGAGCTCCCTGAGCTGTTTGTATATTTTAGAGATTAATCCATTGTCAGTTGCTTCATTTGAAAATAGTTTCTCCTATTCTGAAGGTTGTCTTTTCATCTTATTTATGGTTTCCTTTGCTGTGCAAAAGCATTTAATTAGATCCCATTTATTTTTATTTTCATTTTCTTTACTCTAGGAGATAAGTCAGAAAGGATCTTCCTATGATTTATGTAAAAGAGTGGTCTGCCTATGTTTTCCTCTGAGTTTATTTTTTAATATTTCACTTTTATTTTATTTTTATTTTTATTTTTTTTTTAGTTTTTATTTTTACTTTATTTTGCTTTACAATACTGTATTGGTTTTGCCATACATTGACATGAATCTGCCATGGGTGTACGTGAGTTCCCAATACTGAACCCCCCTCCCAACTCCCACCCCATATAATCTCTCTGGATCTTCCCTGTGTACCAGCCCCAAGCATCCTGTATCCTGTATCGAACATAGACTGGTGCTTCATTTCTTACATAATAGTATACATGTTTCAATGCCATTCTTTCAAATCATCCCACCCTCTCCCTCTCCCACAGAGTCCAAAAGTCCGTTCTATACATCTGTGTCTCTTTTGCTGTCTCACATAAAGGGTCCTCATTACCATCTTTCTAAATTCCATATATATGTGTTAGTATANGGTTTTTTTTTTTTTTTTTTTTAGTATTTGTAATCTTTTTTTGAGCAACTAATAATTATCAAAGATTTTAACTGTATAATATAACTGTCTTACAAGTCTGCATAAGGGTGATCTAAAACTTTGAATATATCAAGCTCTTGACACAGTGTTTGATATTTAGTAAAGCTCAAAAATTGTTGATTTGGTTTTGCTATTTAAGTAGTATTATCATTGGGCATGAAATGAGGTTAATAAGGGAAGAGAGAGCCAAAATTATGGCTTCATAGATGGTGTATTAGCCCCTAGGGCTGTTGAAACAAAGTACCACAGGTGATTTAGAACAGAAATCTTTTGTTGCATACTTATGGAGGACAGGAATTTGAAATCAAGTTGTAGGCAAGGCATTCTGCTCTCTGGAGATACTAAGAAAGGATCTGTTCCCGGTATCTTTCCTAAAGATTGTTGGATTGTAGCATCATGATTCCAATCTCTCTATGGCGTTCTCCCTGTGAGGTGTTTTTTTGTTTTTGTTTTTGTTTTAATAATAAGGACATCAGTCTTATTAGATAAGGACTCTACGCTACAGCAGTAAGATCTCATCTGCTCATCTCAACTAATTATGTTTGCAGTGACTCTGTATTTCCAAATAAGGTCAGTTTTTTTTTATTTTTTTTGAGAAAAAATTAATTTTTTTATTTTTATTTTTACTTTATTTTGCTTTGCAATACTGGTTTTGCCATACATTGACATGAGGTCAGTTCTAAGTCTTCAAATCTAAGAGACTTGAGAGTAGAGATTTAACATATAAATAAGTGTTGGGGTATGCATTCCATAACAGATGAGACACTAATCCTGGAAACTTATGAATAGAGACAGAATAACTTTCAGAGAATGCCATCAGCAAAGGAAAAGGAAGGAGTGACTTCACAGGGTATGTGAGGCAAGTAAAGAGGCAAAAGGACAGAATTCCAAGTGATGAGCTATAAAATAAAGAAACTGTATTAGGGCCAGATCTGAGTGTGTGGTAAGTTGCTTCAGTCATGTTGGACTCTTTGCTACCCTATAGACCATAGCCACCAGGCTCCTCTGTCCATGGAATTCTCCAGGCAAGAATACTGGAGTGGGTTGCTATGCCCTCCTCCAGGGGATCTTCCTGACCCACGGATCTAACCTGCACCTCCTGTGTCTCCTGCATTGACCGGCAGGTTCTTTACCTCTAGCACCACCTGGGTTAGCCTGTTAGGCCATATCTAGGGCCATGGAACATATAATGACTAGTATAGTTAAGTCAGCAACTCTTCAGAGTAGACTCTGGTTATGCCAATGCAACCAGGCTGCAGTCAGCCCTAGAACCAATTCAGGAAATGTGAAGATTCAGTGGAGGAATTTAGAGGCACTGTTTAGGCATAAAAGTTTGAAACTGAAATGGTATGTTCATTGTCTATGGTATACACATTCAACACTAAGAAATTATTATTTTTTATTGACAAAAAAGATAATGATTTGGGATGGACAGGAAGCTGTTTAAGTGCAGATTGCATATATCAAAACCTCTTTAATCCCAGAAGTGTATCAGAAAGAAAGGTGTTAGATAAAGAGTGATTATCTCTGCTTCCTCTTGACTATATATTGATTATATTCCTTCATTTATTAAATAAGATACTGATATTTACTCCCATAAAAGGCTGCTGTAGGATTAAATTTTGTTTTTCAGGTAAAGGACTTGCATAGCACTAAAAATGAGAGCCACTATTTTTATATTTGTTATCTTATGTGATTATTCTTAAATAAAAAATGGAATTGCAAAATAATTGATAGTAACATCTTTTCACTTCCCACACAATTATCTCTTTCATTCATTCTCTTTACCACTTTCCTACATTGTTTTCTCTTAAACTTTCCTTCTTTTCCAATACTTCTGCTTTGTTCTCTTGTCTTTTATCTTTTGTATGTTTTTAAAGGGTACATACTCCAAATATTTTTCTTCCCAAGGCTGATGTTTGTGTTAAAAATTGCATTTTAGGTTTCTTTTCCCCTTCTTACATTTCTTCACTCTTCATGTTTAGAGAATGTTCAGGCATGTGCTAAGCCTTAATTCTTTAACAGAAGATTAAGTTTAGCCCCTGACATGTAGAAGTCCCAGTTTGACAAGGACATGGTTATATAGATAGATAAATCACAATTCAGTGTGATCAGAAATCAAGGGCAAAAACACAGACACCTGTAAGTGGAATTGGCAACAATTCAAAGCAAGTGACAGTGCACCAGATTCTGAGTGGAAAATTTCTAGGAAAAGGGCTTGGATAATTTCAGTTTAGAAAAAAAATTTGTTCTTGGCTTTCATTCATTGGAATACATTTTAGAGGCCTACTTTCTTCTGTAACTAAAACATCATCAAGTTTTCCAAGATCTGAGATCCTTCTTAGCAGATATTTGGCTGCCAACCCCAAACTGCATTACCACAAGCGACAGTTCCCTTGTGGATGATCTGTCTTCTTACATCCATTATGCTTCTCTGTATCACTGGTTTATATGTCTCAGGCACCCTCAAATCTGTGTGCTTATAATTTTCTCTGGTATTTCTGTTCAAGATAAGATCCTTCTGGACAATTAAAATTTATGCAAACACAAGGACATAATTTCCTAAAAGGAATATTCACACTTCCCTATAATGTTAAATAAAAGAAAAAATGCATTGCCTACTGTAGAAAAGATAATTAATTTGGCTTATTTTCACAGAAGATGTGATATGGAACAAGGGACTTGAGGTTTACATTAAAAAAACAAATCAAGGCAGTCCATGCCATAAAATGATGGACAACCTAGTTTGAGAGATAACAATAATGAAGTGTGATCTGTGGTACACCATGATTTTGTCCCCTTTTCTGTACCTATTATCTTAGTATATTAAATGGTACACAGCCATATGTACAATAGGTATTCCATGTCTGCTTTACAGTCAGAATATTTTGAATGGGTAATAGGTTTTAAAATTGAAAAGGTAAAAAAGTGTATATAAAGTAAAATTCTCCCACTCCTCTCACCTAGGAGTTTCCAAGTTTATTTGTAGCAATTTTGTGGGTACTTTCCTAGAGATATTGTATGGACATATACCTCATTGTTCTTTACTCTTATACAGATGTTAGCATACCTAAGGAGAAGGCAATGGCACCCCACTCCAGTACTCTTGACTGGAAAATCCCATGGGGTTGCTAAGGATCGGACACGACTGAGCGACTTCACTTTCACTTTTCACTTTCATGCATTGGAGAAGGCAATGGCACCCCACTCCAGTACTCTTGCCTGGAGAATCCCATGGATGGGGGAGCCTGGTGGGCTGCCGTCTATGGGGTCGCACAGAGTCGGACACGACTGAAGCGACTTAGCAGCAGCTTGCCTAAACATAGCATGTACATGCTGCTTTCTTTTTATGTAATGCTATATCCTGACGTTCGTTTCATACTAGCATTTCTTGTTGTTCAGTCACTAAGTCATGTCCAAATCTTTGCAGCCCCATGTACTGCATCACACCAGGCTCTGCTGTCCTCCACTATCTCCTGGAGTTCATTCAAATTCATGTTCACTGAGTGGGTGATACTATCTAATCATCTCATACTCTACCATCCTCTTCTCTTTCAATCTTTCCCAGCATCAGGGTCTTTTCCGGTGAATTGGCTCTTTGCATCAGATGGCTAAGGTTTTGGAGCTTTAGCTGTAACGTCAACCCTTTTAATGAATATTCCAGGTTGATTTCTTTTAGGATTGACTGGTTTGATCTCCTTGCAGTCCAAGGGATTCTCAAGAGTCTCCTCCAGCACTGCAGTTTGAAAGCATCGATTATGATCAGCCTTCTTTATGGTCCAACTCTCACATCCACACATGACTATGGAAAAACCATACATTTGACTATGTGGACCTTTGTCATCAAAGTGATATCTTTGTTTTTTAATATGCTGCCTAGGTTTGTCACACTTTTCCTTTCAAGGAGCAAGAGTCTTTTAATTTTGCAGCTGCAGTCACCATCTGAAGTGATTTTAGAACCCAAGAAAATAAAATCTGCTACTGCTTCTACTTTTCCCCTTCTATTTGCCATGAAGTGAGGGGACCAGATGCCATAACCTTAGTTTTTGAATGTTGAATTTTAAGCCAGCTTTTTCACTCTCCTCTTTCACCCTCATCAATGGGGTCTTTAGTCCCTCTTTGCATCCTGCCACTAGAGTGTTATTATCTGCATTACTGAGGCTGTTGACATTTTATCCTGGTATTCTTGAGTCCAGCTTATGATTCCTCCAGTCCAGCATTTCACATGATGTACTGTGAACATAAGTTAAATAAGCAAGGTAACACTATACATCCTTATCATACTTCTTTCCCAGTTTGGAACCAGTCCATTGTTACATGTCTGGTTCTAACTGTTGTTTCTTGACCCACAGGCAGGTTTCTTAGGAGACAAGTAAGGTGGTCTGGTATTCTCATCCCTATAAGAATTCTCCACAAGTTTTTGTGATCCACACAGTCAAAGGCTTTTACACAGTCAATGAAGCAGAAGTAGATGTTTTTTAAGAATTAATTATTTTGCATTCTCTATGTTCCAACAAATGTTCGCAATTTGATCTCTGGTTCCTCTGCCTTTTTCACCTACTGTTAAAGCCTTGCTTGAAGGATTTTGAGCATAAGTTTACTAGCATGCAAATTTAGCACAATTGTCTGGTAGTTTGAACATCCCTTAGCACTGTTGTTCTTTGGGATTGAAATGAAAACTGACCTTTTCCAGTCCTGTGGCCACTGCTGAGTTTTCCAAGTTTGATGACATGTTGAGTGCAGCACTTTAATAGCACCATCTTTTAGGATTCTTAGGCAGCTCAGCTGGAAGTCCATCACCTCCACTAGCTTTGTAGTAATTCTTCCTAAGGCCCACTTGACTTCACACTCTAGCATGTCTGACCCTAGGTGAGTGATTACACCGTTGTGGTTATCTGGTCATTAAGACCTTTTTTTGTATAGTTCTTCTGTATATTCTTTCCACCTCTTCTTAATCTCTTTTGCTTCTGATAGATCCTTACTGTTTCTGTTCTTTATCTTGTTCATCCTTGCATGAAATATTCCCTTGATATCTCCAATTTTCTTACAGAGATCTCTAGTTTTTCCCCTTCTATTGTTTTCCTCTATTTATTTGCGTTGTTCATTTAAGAAGGCCTTCTTGTCTCTCCTTGCTGTTCTCAGGAACTCTGTGTTCAGTTGGGTATATTTTTCACTTTCTTCTTGCCTTTCAATTCTCTTCTTTTCTCAGCTGTTTGTAAAGCTTCCTCAGACAACGACTTTGCCATCTTGCTTTGGGGATGGTGTTGATCATCACCTCCTATACAAGGTTTCCAACCTCTCCATAGTTCTTTAGACACTCTGTCTACTAGATCTAATCCCNGTTTGCTGGTCTCTTCAGTGTCTGATTTCCACCCTGACACAAGGGGGGCGGTGGTGGACACTTTTTTTTTAGGCTCACGTGTTCAGTCGCACTGTGGGGAGGGAGGGATGCTGCAAATAAATAACACTGGCATGTGCTTGCAGTATCTCACCCATGCTGGGCCTGCCCCTGCTCATGGCACACACCTTTCAGGCTCCACAATGCTCTGCAGGGAACCGTCTAAGGCCAGCCCTAGGCTGCATGCACCTCCTCAGTCTAAGCCGCTCAGGCTCGGCTCTCAGGTAGCCCTCAGAGGTGCAGATTAGGTTGGGACTGCATTTTGTGCCCTTCCCAGGTCCGAGTAGCTCAAGTGTTTGGTGAGTGCGGTCACTGAGACTTATCACCTTTCCCATCCCTGCCGCTCAGTTTTCTGGGTATACCGCTGACTCCCCTTCTCAGGCAGCTGGTGACGGTCCAGAACCCCAAAAAGTCTTAGTAAAGAAGCCTGCTTGCAGTTTGGTAGGTAGTGCCTCTCCAGGGCTGTGAGTGCCCCCTTCCAGCCCTTACAGCTCTGGCTGCCTGTCACCAGAGGAGGATGGTCTGCAGTCGGCTATTTCTGTTCTGTCCTTTGTTCTGTGCACAGTCCTGGCTGTGTCTTATGTTAGAGCTTTTCGCGTGGTAGCTATCCCACAGTCTGGTATGCTAACCCAAGTTACACTCAGGGCATTCCGGCCTGATTCTTAAAAAGCACTGTCGCCTGTGCCTCCCTGCCCAGCCCCCACTTGCTAGTGGCATCTGCAGGCGTCTGTGCTGCTTCTCCGCTCGGGAAGTTACCGTTGGTCTCGTAATCTGTTGGTTTTAATTATTTACTTATTTTTCTTCCATTATGTTGCCCTCTGTGCTTCCAAGGCTCACGAGCATTGCGGCCTGATTCTTAAAAAGCACTGTCGCCTGTGCCTCCCTGCCCAGCCCCCACTTGCTAGTGGCATCTGCAGGCGTCTGTGCTGCTTCTCCGCTCGGGAAGTTACCGTTGGTCTCGTAATCTGTTGGTTTTAATTATTTACTTATTTTTCTTCCATTATGTTGCCCTCTGTGCTTCCAAGGCTCACGACAGACTCGGCAGTGAGAGTGTTTCCTGGTGTTTGGAAACTTCTCTCTTTTTAAGACTCCCTTCCCAGGACGGGACTCCCTTCCCGGGACAGGACTCCCTTCCCAGGATGAAGCTCCCTCCCTACCTCCTTTGTCTCTTTTTCCATCTTTTTTTTTTTCCTGCCTGTTTTTGAAGACAATGATCTGCTTTTCTGGGTGCCTGATGTCCTCTGCCAGCATTCAGAAGCTGTTTTGTGGAATTTACTCAGCGTTGAAACGTTCTTTTGATGAATTTGTGAGGGAGAAAGTGGTCCCCCAATCCTATTCCTCTGACATCTTAGGACCGCCCCCTCCTCTGAGTTTTATAGTACCTGGCCTTATATTTGGCTTCCTTGGTAGCTCAGTGGTAAAGAATCTGCCTGCCAACGCAGGAGATATTGGTTCATTTCTTGGGTTTAGAAGATCTCCTGGAGGAGGAACAGCAATCCACTCCAATATTCTTGCTTGGGAAATCCCATGGAGAAAAGAACCTTACTTTAATCTATTATGAATTTATCTTTATGTATGGTGTTAAAGTGGAAGCCAGTGTTAGTTGCTCAGTCATGTCCGACTCTCTGCGACCCCATGGACTATAGGCACCAGGCTCCTCTTTCCATGGAATTCTCCAGGCAACAATACTGGCATGGATTGCCATTCTCTTCTCTAGGGGATCTTCCTGACCCAAGGATTGAAGCTGGTTCTCCTGTTTTGCAGGCAGATTCTTTACCATCTGAGCCACCAGGGAAACCCTGTGTTTTGTGTTAGAGAGTGTTCTGATTTCATGTTTTCACATGCAGCTGTTCAGTTTCCCCAGCACCACATATTAAAGAGACTGTTTTTTTTTTTTTTCTTTTTTATCCATTGTGTATTCTTGCCTCTTTTGTCATAGATTAGGTGGCCATTTCTATCTTGTTCCATTGGTCTATATTTCAGCTTTTGGCTAGTACCATACTACCTTTATTACTGCAGCTTTATAGTATACTCTGAAGTCAGGTAGCCTGATTTCCTCCATCTCCATTTTTCTTTCTCAAGATTGCTTTGGCTATTCAGGGTCTTTTGTGTTTCCATGCAAATTGTTCAGTTTTTTGCTCTGTTGTGTGAAAAATGTCATTGGTAATCTGACAGGCAGTGCACTGAATATATAGATTGTTTTGAGTAGCGTAGTCATTTTCACAATACTCTTCCACCCAAGAACATGGTATATCTCTTCATGTGTCATCTTTGATATCTTTCATCAGTGTCTTGCAGTTTTCTGCATTCAAGTCTTTTGCCTCCTTAGGTAGATTTATTTCTAGGTATTTTATTGTTTTTGTCACAGTGGTAAATGAGATTGTTTCCTTAATTTTTCTTTCTGATCTATTGTTGTCAGTGTACACAAATGCAAGAGATTTCTGTGTGTTAGTTTCGTATCCTTCACTAAATTCATTGATTAAGTCTAGTAGATGTCTGGTGGCAACTTTAGGATTTTCTATGTATACTATCGTGTCATCAGAAAACAACGACGGTTTTAGTTCTTTTCCGATTTGGATTCCTTTTATTTCTTCTCTGATTACTATGGCTAGGACTTCAAGGACTATTCTAAATCACAGCAACTAGAGGGGAAACCCTTGTCTTGTTCCTGATTTTAGAGGAAATGCTTTCACTTTTCACCACTGAGAATAATTTTTGCCTTGGGTTTGTGATGTATGGCTCTTATTATGCTAAGGTAGGTTCCTTCTTTGCCCACTTTCTGGAGAATTTATTATTATTTTTTTAATCACAAAAGGGAGTTGAATTTTGTCAAAAGCATTTTCTGTATCTACTGAGATGATCATATGGTTTTTATTCTTCAACTTGTTAATATGGTGTATCACTTTGATTGATCTGTTTATACTGGAGAATCCTTTCATCCCTGAGACAAATCCCACTTGATCATGTTGTAGGATCCTTTAATGTGTTATCAGATTTGATTTTTTAGTATTTTGTTGTGAATTTTTGTATCTATGCTCATTATTGATATTGGCCTGTAATTCTCTTTTGTTGATTGTATCTTTGTTTGGTTTTGGTATCAGAGTGATGGTGGCTTTGTAAAATGAGTTTGAGGGTGTTCCACCCTCTGCATTTTGTTTTGTGCTGTTGTTGTTGTTGTTTTTTGGATAGTTTGAGAAGGATAGTGGTTAGCTCTTCTCTAAATGTTTGGTGGAATTATGCTGTAGGTATCTGATCCTGGACTTTTGTTTGTTGGAAGATTTTTTTAAATTTATTTTTATTTGAAGGCTAATTGCTTTACAGTATTGTGTTGGTTTCTGCCATACATCAACATGCATCAGCCATAGGTGTACATATGTCCCCTCCCTCCCACCTCTTATCCCTGTTGGAAGATGGGGTTTTTTTGTTTTTTTTTTTTTTTAGTATTTGTAATCTTTTTTTGAGCAACTAATAATTATCAAAGATCTTAACTGTATAATATAACTGTCTTACAAGTCTGCATAAGGGTGATCTAAAACTTTGAATATATCAAGCTCTTGACACAGTGTTTGATATTTAGTAAAGCTCAAAAATTGTTGATTTGGTTTTGCTATTTAAGTAGTATTATCATTGGGCATGAAATGAGGTTAATAAGGGAAGAGAGAGCCAAAATTATGGCTTCATAGATGGTGTATTAGCCCCTAGGGCTGTTGAAACAAAGTACCACAGGTGATTTAGAACAGAAATCTTTTGTTGCATACTTATGGAGGACAGGAATTTGAAATCAAGTTGTAGGCAAGGCATTCTGCCCTCTGGAGATACTAAGAAAGGATCTGTTCCTGGTATCTTTCCTAAAGATTGTTGGATTGTAGCATCATGATTCCAATCTCTCTATGGCGTTCTCCCTGTGAGGTGTTTTTTTGTTTTTGTTTTTGTTTTAATAATAAGGACATCAGTCTTATTAGATAAGGACTCTACGCTACAGCAGTAAGATCTCATCTGCTCATCTCAACTAATTATGTTTGCAGTGACTCTGTATTTCCAAATAAGGTCAGTTTTTTTTTATTTTTTTTGAGAAAAAATTAATTTTTTTATTTTTATTTTTACTTTATTTTGCTTTGCAATACTGGTTTTGCCATACATTGACATGAGGTCAGTTCTAAGTCTTCAAATCTAAGAGACTTGAGAGTAGAGATTTAACATATAAATAAGTGTTGGGGTATGCATTCCATAACAGATGAGACACTAATCCTGGAAACTTATGAATAGAGACAGAATAACTTTCAGAGAATGCCATCAGCAAAGGAAAAGGAAGGAGTGACTTCACAGGGTATGTGAGGCAAGTAAAGAGGCAAAAGGACAGAATTCCAAGTGATGAGCTATAAAATAAAGAAACTGTATTAGGGCCAGATCTGAGTGTGTGGTAAGTTGCTTCAGTCATGTTGGACTCTTTGCTACCCTATAGACCATAGCCACCAGGCTCCTCTGTCCATGGAATTCTCCAGGCAAGAATACTGGAGTGGGTTGCTATGCCCTCCTCCAGGGGATCTTCCTGACCCACGGATCTAACCTGCACCTCCTGTGTCTCCTGCATTGACCGGCGGGTTCTTTACCTCTAGCACCACCTGGGTTAGCCTGTTAGGCCATATCTAGGACCATGGAACATATAATGACTAGTATAGTTAAGTCAGCAACTCTTCAGAGTAGACTCTGGTTATGCCAATGCAACCAGGCTGCAGTCAGCCCTAGAACCAATTCAGGAAATGTGAAGATTCAGTGGAGGAATTTAGAGGCACTGTTTAGGCATAAAAGTTTGAAACTGAAATGGTATGTTCATTGTCTATGGTATACACATTCAACACTAAGAAATTATTATTTTTTATTGACAAAAAAGATAATGATTTGGGATGGACAGGAAGCTGTTTAAGTGCAGATTGCATATATCAAAACCTCTTTAATCCCAGAAGTGTATCAGAAAGAAAGGTGTTAGATAAAGAGTGATTATCTCTGCTTCCTCTTGACTATATATTGATTATATTCCTTCATTTATTAAATAAGATACTGATATTTACTCCCATAAAAGGCTGCTGTAGGATTAAATTTTGTTTTTCAGGTAAAGGACTTGCATAGCACTAAAAATGAGAGCCACTATTTTTATATTTGTTATCTTATGTGATTATTCTTAAATAAAAAATGGAATTGCAAAATAATTGATAGTAACATCTTTTCACTTCCCACACAATTATCTCTTTCATTCATTCTCTTTACCACTTTTCTACATTGTTTTCTCTTAAACTTTCCTTCTTTTCCAATACTTCTGCTTTGTTCTCTTGTCTTTTATCTTTTGTATGTTTTTAAAGGGTACATACTCCAAATATTTTTCTTCCCAAGGCTGATGTTTGTGTTAAAAATTGCATTTTAGGTTTCTTTTCCCCTTTTTACATTTCTTCACTCTTCATGTTTAGAGAATGTTCAGGCATGTGCTAAGCCTTAATTCTATAACAGAAGATTAAGTTTAGCCCCTGACATGTAGAAGTCCCAGTATGACAAGGACATGGTTATATAGATAGATAAATCACAATTCAGTGTGATCAGAAATCAAGGGCAAAAACACAGACACCTGTAAGTGGAATTGGCAACAATTCGAAGCAAGTGATAGTGCACCAGATTCTGAGTGGAAAATTTCTAGGAAAAGGGCTTGGATGATTTCAGTTTAGAAAAAAAATTTTTTCTTGGCTTTCATTCATTGGAATACATTTTAGAGGCCTACTTTCTTCTGTAACTAAAACATCATCAAGTTTTCCAAGATCTGAGATCCTTCTTAGCAGATATTTGGCTGCCAACCCCAAACTGCATTACCACAAGCGACAGTTCCCTTGTGGATGATCTGTCTTCTTACATCCATTATGCTTCTCTGTATCACTGGTTTATATGTCTCAGGCACCCTCAAATCTGTGTGCTTATAATTTTCTCTGGTATTTCTGTTCAAGATAAGATCCTTCTGGACAATTAAAATTTATGCAAACACAAGGACATAATTTCCTAAAAGGAATATTCACACTTCCCTATAATATTAAATAAAAGAAAAAATGCATTGCCTACTGTAGAAAAGATAATTAATTTGGCTTATTTTCACAGAAGATGTGATATGGAACAAGGGACTTGAGGTTTACATTAAAAAAACAAATCAAGGCAGTCCATGCCATAAAATGATGGACAACCTAGTTTGAGAGATAACAATAATGAAGTGTGATCTGTGGTACACCATGATTTTGTCCCCTTTTCTGTACCTATTATCTTAGTATATTAAATGGTACACAGCCATATGTACAATAGGTATTCCATGTCTGCTTTACAGTCAGAATATTTTGAATGGGTAATAGGTTTTAAAATTGAAAAGGTAAAAAAGTGTATATAAAGTAAAATTCTCCCACTCCTCTCACCTAGGAGTTTCCAAGTTTATTTGTAGCAATTTTGTGGGTACTTTCCTAGAGATATTGTATGGACATATACCTCATTGTTCTTTACTCTTATACAGATGTTAGCATACCTAAGGAGAAGGCAATGGCACCCCACTCCAGTACTCTTGACTGGAAAATCCCATGGGGTTGCTAAGGATCGGACACGACTGAGCGACTTCACTTTCACTTTTCACTTTCATGCATTGGAGAAGGCAATGGCACCCCACTCCAGTACTCTTGCCTGGAGAATCCCATGGATGGGGGAGCCTGGTGGGCTGCCGTCTATGGGGTCGCACAGAGTCGGACACGACTGAAGCGACTTAGCAGCAGCTTGCCTAAACATAGCATGTACATGCTGCTTTCTTTTTATGTAATGCTATATCCTGACGTTCGTTTCATACTAGCATTTCTTGTTGTTCAGTCACTAAGTCATGTCCAAATCTTTGCAGCCCCATGTACTGCATCACACCAGGCTCTGCTGTCCTCCACTATCTCCTGGAGTTCATTCAAATTCATGTTCACTGAGTGGGTGATACTATCTAATCATCTCATACTCTACCATCCTCTTCTCTTTCAATCTTTCCCAGCATCAGGGNAGTTACAGAAGCCCCTTTGCCACAACAAGGCTGTGTGTAATCCATGAAGAGGACAGTGCTTTCTTATTTTATGACTTCATAGCATTTCACTGTGTATAGATTTTCATACATATTTGATTAATCCACCATAACTGGACATGTATACAACTTTAAATTATTTTCCTGTTAAGAATAGTGCTGTCTAGCAATAAGCATACCCAGCAGCCAATGCTAAGTATCTTCATTTCTAATACCACTCTTCAATTAATAACAAACCCTAAGAGTCCCTGGAGAAATGGCTGCTTCTATAGATAAGAGAAGGAATATTTAAGATAAGGCAGAAGTATCTTAAGAGTATCCCAAAAGAAAGAAAATGCTCAAAAACAAAAATGACTAGGGTAAGACAGGAGTAAATCTGAAATCTCTCTAAATAGCAAGTTTGGACAGCCTCAGCAACAAAATCAAGAATGTAGCTGTTGTTCAGTCACACAGTCGTGTCTGACTCTTTGCGACCCCATGGACTGCAGCACATAGGCCTCCCTGCCCTTCATCATCTCCTGGAGTTTGTCCAAGTTCATGTCCATTTCATCAGTGATGCCATCTCATCCTGTGACACCCTCTTCTCCTTCTACCTTCAATGTCTCTGAATATCAGGGACTTTTCCAATGAGTTGTCTGTTCACATCAGATGACCAAAATACTGGAACTTCAGCTTCAGCATTTATGCTTCCCGTGAGTATTCAGGGTTTATTTCCCTTAAGATTGACTGGTTTGATCTCTTTACTCTCCAAGGGACTCTCGGGAGTCTTCTCCAGCATCACAGTTCAAAGGCATCAGTTCTTTGGGGTTCTGCCTTCCTTATGGTCCAGCTCTCACAACCATACATGACCACTAGGAAGACCATAGCCTTGACTATATGACCTTTGTCAGCAGAGTAATATCTGCTTTTCAACACGTTGTCTAGGTTTGTCATAGCTTTCCTGCCAAGAAGCTCATCTTTTGGTTTCATCACTGCAGTCACCATATGTAATGATTTTAGAGCCCAAGAGGAGGAAATCTGTCCCTACTTTCACGTTTGCCCCTTTCATTTGCCATGAAGTAATGGGTCTAGATGCTATGATCTTACTTTTTTGTTTTGTTTTGTCTTTTTTAATATTTAGTTTTAAGAAGGTTCTTACCCTTCACCCTCATCAACAGGCTCTTTAGTTCCTCTTTGCTTTCTACCATTAGAGTGGTATCATCCACATATCTGAGACTGTTGATGTTTCTGCTGTCTATCTCGATTCCAGCTTGTTACTCATCCAGGCCAGCATTTTTCATGATGTGCTCAGCATATAGGGTGACAGCAGGGTAAACAAACAGGGTGACAGCAGATAGCCCTGTCATACTCCTTTCTCAATCTTGAACCAATCATCTGTTCCATACAAGGTTCTAACTGTTGCTTCTTGACCCTCATACAGGTTTTTCAGGAGATAGGTAAGAAGGTCTGGTATTCCCATATCTCTAACAGCTTTCCACAGTTTGTTATGATCCACAGGGTCAAAGACTTCAGCACAGTTGATGAAACAGAGGTAGATTTTTTTTTTCTGTAATTCCCTTGCTTTCTCTATGATCCAGTGAATGTTGGCAATTTGATCTCTGATTCTTTTTCCTTTTCTAAATCTTGCTTGGACATCTGGAAGTTCTTGGTTCACATAATGCTGAAGCCTAGCATGCAAGATTTTAAGCATGTCCTTACTAGCATGAGAGATGAGTGAAATGGTCTGATGGTTAGCACATTCATTAGTACTGCCCTTCTTGGGAACTGGGGTGAGGACTGACCTTTTCCAGTCCTGTGGCCACTCTTGAGTCTTCCAGATTTGCTGACATACTGAATGCAATGCTTTGATGGCCTCATCCTTTAGGGTTTTAAATAGTTTTACTGGACTCCCACGTTTGAATTCAACATTGAATTCACACTGAATCCATTCACATTGAGTTCATATTTGAATTCAACATTCAAAAAAATGAAGATCGTGGCATCCAGTCCCATCACTTCATGGGAAATAAATAGGGAAACAATGGAAACAGTGACAGACTTTATTTTCTTGGGCTCCAAAATCACTGCAGTTGGTGACTGCAGCCATGGAATTAAAAGACGCTTCTTCCTCGGAAGAAAAGCTATGAACAACCTAGACAGCATATTAAAAAGCAGAGACAATACTTTGCTGACAAGCTTCCATATAGTCAAAGCTATGGATTTTCCAGTAGTCATGTGTGGATGTGAGAGTTGGACTGTGAAGAAAGCTGAGTGCCGAAGAATTGATGCTTTTGAACTGTGGTGTTGGAGAAGACTCTTGAGAGTCCCTTGTGCTGCAAGGAGATCAAACCAGTCAATCCTAAAGGAAATCAGTCTGAATATTCATTGGAAGGGCTGATCCTAAAGCTGAAGCTCCAATACTTGGGCCACCTGATGCGAAGAACTGACTCATTGTAAACGACCCTGATGCTGGGAAAGATTGAAGGCAGGAGGAGAAGGGGATGACAGAAGATAAGATTGTTGGATGGTATCACTGACTCAGTGGACATGAGTCTGAGAAAGTTCTGAGAGCTGGTGATGGACAGGGAAGCCTGACAGGCTACAGCCCATGGGGTTGCAAAGAGTTGGACACAACTGAGGAATTGAACTGACTGACTGACTGGAATTCTATCACATCCCCTAGCTTTGTTTTCAGCAGTGCTTCCTAAGGCCCGCTTGACTCTGCACTCCAGAATGTCTGCCTCTGGTGACTGACCACACCACTGCAGTAATCTGGTTCACTAAGATCTTTTTTATACAGTTCTTCCATGTATCCTTCCCATCTCTTCTTGTCTCTTCCATGTCTACTAGGTCTCTATGGTCCCTGCTCTTTATACAAAATCAATAATGTAGTACTGAATCATAAAGCATTAAATGTACCTCATATGCAAAGTATATAACATATGTGTGTGTGTGTATCTAGCTGTGTCTGACTCGTTGCTACCCCATGAACTATAGCCTGCCGGGCTTCTCTGTCTATGGGATTTCCCAGGCAAGAATACTAGAGTGGGTTGCTATTTCTTCCTCCAGGGGATCTTCCTACCCAGGAATCAAACCTGAATCTCTTGTGTTTCATAAAAAAAGCATAAAATAAATACCTGCACAAATGCAAATACATGACTGAATGAATAGATATAGAATGCAGACAAATTTCTTGTGGAGAGGAAATCCTTCCCACCTCTAACTTCCCAGATGAAGAAGACTTTAATTTTCTTTGATTTTAAAATGTGGTTAATAATATGTTTCCAAAATACCATATGTGAAGGAGGGAAAGTCGTTTCATAGAAGACAAACCTGGGCAAAACTAACTTGGCCAGCTTATCAAAAGTAACATCATAAATTATATCATATTTATAGTATATGCTATGATGTGTTCAGTATATTAAGCAAAAGAGTTACAGCAGAGGGTTTAATCAATATCCTTGATGTCATCTCTGGTTCCTTTATTGATTTTGTCTCCTACATCTAACCATTTCAGAAATACTCTTGTATTCGCCTTCAAAAGGTGTCAGAAACTAACAATTATGGCTTTTCAGGAGAAGGCAGTGGCACCCCACTCCAGTGGTCTTGCCTGGAAAATCCCATGGATGGAGGAGCCTGGTGGGCTGCAGTCCATGGGGTTGCTAACAGTCGGACACGACTGAGCGACTTCACTTTCACTTTTCACTTTCATGCATTGGAGAAGGACATGGCACCCCACTCCAGTGTTCTTGCCTGGAGAATCCCAGGGACGGGGGAGCCTGGTGGGCTGCTGTCTTATGAGGTTGCACAGAGTCAGACACGACTGAAGCGACTTAGCAGCAGCAGCAGCAAGTGGTGCTAGTGGGAAAGAACCCATCTGCCAATGGAGGAAATTCGAGAGATGTGGGTTCGGTCCCTAGGTCAGGAAGAGCCTGTGGAGGAGGGTACGGCAACCCACTCCAGTGTTCTTTCTTGGATAATCCCATGGACAGAGGGGTCTGGTGGGCTATGGTCCATAGGGTCACAAAGAATCGGACACGACTGAAGAGACTTAGCATGCATGCACTGCCACGACCATGGTGTGTCTCTTGAGTCTCCTGCGTTGACAGGAGGGTTCTTAACCACTAGTGTCACTGGGAAGCCCACTACTGTGGTGTATGCCTATCTTATAATAGTCTTTTCCTGATCCATTTGCTTTCACTCATGATTCCTATGCTTACTGTCACCAACAGACAGAATGATATTCCTAAAATGGAAAGATAGGCTTTTTAAATGTATTTGTTTTATTTTATTTTTTAAATTGTGGTTAAATATGCATAACAATATTAAAATTACGATTTAAACATTTTAATATGTACAGTTCAATGTCAGTAAGTGCCTTCACACTGTTATGCAACCATCATCACCATCCATCTACAGAACTCTGCATCTTCCCGAACTGAAACTCCATACCCATTACAACTGACTCCCCACTTCCCCCTCTGTCCAACTTCTGGCACCCTCTATTCTCCTCCCTGCCTCTGTGAATGTGACTGTTCTAGGAAGCTCATGTAAGAGGGAATCATACAGTATTTGTCCTTTGGGAACTGGCTTCTTTCGCTGAGCATAATGTCCTCATGGTTCAATTATGTTGTATCACGTGTCAGAATGTCCTTCCTTTTAAACTCATTATTGACCAGAGATGTATTAATCTTTGTTATCTGAATGTTATTGACCAGAGAGGTTTTAATACTCACATAACAAATTGTCAGACACAGGTGCGTGCAAAAATCTCCTGGTCAATAATGTGTTCACACTGTGGGGTTTTATTTCTAATAGTGGCATAGCCCTGAGTATATTATAGGAAGAAGGAAAGAAAACAATAAAGAGAGATGATGAGAAGGGTGAAGGTCTTGGAGGAAGGCAGGGCACAATGGAGGGAGAGTGCAGTTTGGAGCCAAGCAGCCTTGAGCTCAACTTCTGGCCTTTTTTTCTGCATCATTTTGAGTAATTTATGTCATCTGTCCCCAGTTCAGCATCCTCCTGGGTGAAATACAGTTAATGATGCCCTTCGCTAGGATCACTATGTGTATAAAATGTCCACTGAAGGAAACGCACATTTGCTGAGTGCGTTGTGCCCTACATGGCTGGAACCTTGGAAAGGATTGTCTTATTTAAGGGAGGGCTTGACCTCTGTTTCTGCAGGAAGAAACAGAAGGGAGAGAGAGATGTGACATGCCCAGGATCCCCCAAATGAGTTGAGAAACAGCTGCCATTAGAGCCCCATATTTTCTTATCCCCAGCCCTTCCTAGGGCACCAGGCTGCCCTACACACCACTCTGTAGAAAGCAGGAACGTGCTACTGTACTTTCTTCTCCCTTTCCCCTGGAGGGAAAGGTGCCATCCACTGGTCAGAGGGAAAGGGGCTGGAAGTCAACTTGAGAATGAATGTAAGGTTCTCATCACTCAAGATGGAAAAGCTTGATAGACAGGGAAAGGCAACAAGTAACTGCCCCCAAACCTGTGGGAGGGATACTGGTGAGAAGGGCGTCCAAGACACAAGATTAATACCAGGGAACTGAAGCTTGTAAGACTTAGCAACAACTCCAGAAGCCACACAGATACCCTCGGTGGGTTCAGTTTTGCTCAGAGGTGACCAAATAGATGGAATCAGTTAAGACCCTTCCAAATGCCGATGAACCGAGGACTCTGAGAAGCCACTGATATAAGCTCCATATTCTGTAAGAGAGAAGTCAGGAAGGAAAAGCACAGAGCCCCTTGGTTCATTTCTGAAACATTTCCTCCTCGACAGTACTAGGGAACTGAACACTTACTGGCTTTTCAATGTACATATATGTTCTTGGGTGCATCAGACAAACATCTGTTCAAAGAAACTAAGCACTTATCAGCCATGGAGTTTCATATGTGTTTCTTTTCATATAAGTTACAGGTGAACAATATAGTGATTCACAGTTTTTAAAGGTTATACTCCATTTATAGTTATTAAAAAATATTGGTTATATTCCCTGTGTTGTATAACCATGTAGCTTATTTTATACCTGATAGTTTGTACCTCTTAATCCCCTCCCCTGTTCCGTCTCCCGACTGACCACTAGTTTGTTTGCTGTATCTGAGTCTGTCTTGTTTTTTCATTATACTCAATAATTTTGTTTTATTTTTTAGATTCCACATATAAATAATGTCATACAGCATTTGTCTTTCTCTGTCTGACTTATTTCACTTAGAATAATACCCTCCAGGTCTATCCATATTGCTGCAAATGGCAAAATTTTCACTGTTTATGGTCTGTCTCTTATACACATCTCTGTGTGTAATCCATNGTGCATTCACTTATGAACACATATTTAGGTATCTTAAGTATCAGTAGAATGAATCCAGAAATGTATTTTTTAAATGTCATAACTGAGAAGGATATATCTAAGGTATTCAAGACTGCTTCGAAATTCAGAATATATTAATGCAAATCATTACATTCAAAATAAAGTGATATAATTATCTTGAGAGATGCAAAAAGCATTTGATACAATTTGACATCTGTTTTTGATTAGAAAGAAAACAACTTTTGCAAACCAGTAGTAGAAAGAAACTTCTTTGTTTTAATGAAAGATATCTGCATACACGATTTATGTGTATGTGTTAGCCACTCAGTCGTGTCCGACTCTTTGTAGCCCCATGGACTATAGCCCGCCAGGCTTCTCTGTCCATGGAATTCTCCAGGCAAAAATACTGGAGGGGGTTGACATTCCCTTCTCCAGGGGATCTTCCCAACGCAGGGATCAAACATGGGTCTCCTGCATTGCAGGCAGGTTCTTTTACCATCTGAGCTACAAGCATCATACCTAATGAAATATTACAAGATTTCCCACTAAAGTTTTTTCAGTATTGTTCTGAGAGTCCTGGCTAATGCTATGGAATAAGAAAAAGAAAGAAGTGGCAAACGAGGAAATATTTTCAAAATATGTATTATTACATTTAATAAGGAACACTCCAAAATTGATAAGAAAAAATGTAAACAACCTAATAGAGACATGTGCCAAGGATCTAAATAACCACTTCAATAAGAAGAAATTTAAATAATGAATAAAAATAATTTAAAATAACAAAGAATTGAATTTTTCCCCTTAGAACTGGCAACTTTTTAAGAGATTCATAGGTTAAAGCATTTGCCTCCAATGCGGGAGACCTGGGTTCAATCCCTGGGTCGGGAAGATCCCTTGGAGAAGGAAATGGCAACCCACTCCAGTATTCTTGCTTGGAGAATCCCATGGACTGAGGAGCTTGGTGGGCTGCAGTCCACGGGGTCACAAAGAGTCAGACACGACTGAGTGACTTTACTTACTTACTTACTACTAGTGTTTATTAAAGATGTGTGGAAACAGGTATTTTCATATATAGTTGGTCAGAATGTAATTTGTAAGGCTTTCTTAGAAAGCAATTTAGCAGAATTTACCAAAATTTTTACTCTACAATTTTCTTNTGGTGGGCTGCAGTCCACGGGGTCACAAAGAGTCAGACACGACTGAGTGACTTTACTTACTTACTTACTACTAGTGTTTATTAAAGATGTGTGGAAACAGGTATTTTCATATATAGTTGGTCAGAATGTAATTTGTAAGGCTTTCTTAGAAAGCAATTTAGCAGAATTTACCAAAATTTTTACTCTACAATTTTCTTTTCTCAACAGTTTTGTTTCTCCTGTTTTAGCCAAACAAAATTAATTGCTCATAATGCACAAAAAATGTTTGTTTGTGTGCATCAGGAAAGTATAAAAAAGTTTGTTGCAGCATTGTTTCAAATAATGAAAAATTAGAAATAATTTGTATATCTGCTAGGAGGGAAATTACTCAATTATGTTACATTGATACAATAGAATACTATCCAGCTATTAAAATGAAACTGATCTGTATTCAACAGAAAGGGCTGAGAGATGAATTTTTAGGCTAAAAATAAAATTATTATAAACCATGAATTTTAAAATATTACACATATATGTGCATGTAAATGCATAAAAATAATTTGGAAATAGGATCACTTAATGGATTTTTTGTTTTAGGGAGGACAGCAAGAATGAGAGACAGGAAAGAGCTAAGGCTAATGGCTTAGTCTCTCTATTGCAGTGTTGTTTGAATCTTTCAGTGAAAATATATTCCTGTAAATTTTTCTGTTTTATTAAAGTTTTTTTTTGCGTTTTAACATTCGGAGACTAAAGCGCAAAACCAAAAGTATATATAGCCCGATGAATGTTAACACGTGTATTACTTATGTAGCCACTGCCCAGATCAAGATGTAGAATATTTCTTCTCCCCAGGACACTCCATTGTGCTCCTCTATTGTACCCGCCACCACAGATTATTTCATCTGTCCCAGAAGTTCGTAGAAGTAGAATCATAGAGCTTACTTCAATTTTGTGTCTGGCTTTTTTTTGTTACATATCATGTCTACTATACTAATCCATGTTATCAGTTCTTTTTTATTGTTTGTAGTATCCCACTATTTGAATATACCACAATTTAGTTATCCATCCTCTCTTGACAGACATTTGAGTTATTTCCAGCTATTAGGAAGAAAACTGCTACGGCCAACCTTGTACAGATCTTCTGCAATATTTGTGCATTTCTCTCATATACCTAGCACAGAAACTCCTGGGTCATAGAAGAGGTTTTAGTAGAGTGATTCAAGGTGGTTGTAACAATTTACATTTTTGTTAGTGTATATGGAAGTTCCAGTTCTAGTTGATCCATATTCTGGCTACCACTTCATATTGTCAATTCTTTTCATGTTAGCCATTTCAATAATTGTGTACTGATATTGTGTTTTTTTTAATTTGCATTTCCATGATAACTAATCATATGGAATATATTTTCATGTACTTATGTCCATGCTGATAGTCTCTTTTGTAAAATGGCTGCTTAAGTTTTTTCTCATTTTGTTTGAGCTGTTTTTCTCCATTGAGTTGTTTTATCTTTTTCTTTTTAATTTGTNAAAAAAAAAAAGGAGCCTTGCATGATCTTCTTTGCATTATCACTTTGATTTGCATTTCCATGATAACTAATCATATGGAATATATTTTCAGGTACTTATGTCCATGCTGATAGTTTCTTTTATAAAATGGCTGCTCAAGTTTTTTCTCATTTTGTTTGAGCTGTTTTTCTCCATTGAGTTGTTTTATCTTTTTCTTTTTAATTTGTTGACATTCTTTAGATATTGCAGATATATTTTTTGGATATATATGCTATATCCATGATGTGTTTATATATATATGCATATGTATCACAAATATCTTCTCTTAGTCCATGTCTTATTGATTCACGCTCTTGATGGTGTACTTTGATAAACAGAATTTCAGAATTTGTAAGTCTTTTATTGTTCATGGTTTTTTCCCTAGGTTGCTCTCACCTTGGTAGGAGGTAGGATTGGAGATGGACTGGCTAGGGCCAGAACCAGATATGGGTCAGAGCTTTCCCTGCTCAACAGGCAGCGCCATTCTAGAGGGTAGGGGCAAGTACTAAGCTGCTGGCACAGAAGGCCTGAGAGTGGGTCCAAGCTGGCTCTGTTCCCTTGAAGTGCTTGCTCTCCCTACTCCTAGCACTGGGACCCTTGCCCTAGAAGGGATCAATGCTTGAACAAGAGGGGCTGGTGTAGAGGCTTGGCATGCATCTGAGTGTGAGTTCTGGTGGCCCCGGCTGCTATCAATAATGGCTGTCCCTTCCCCCAGTGCCAGCTCAGATGCCACTTCAAGCCTGAGTTGCCTTGTCCTCACAGTGGCGCTCTCTCCCCTTGGCTGCTGCAGCCCTTACTCCAGTGTGCAGCTGTGTGGTGAAGCAAGCACGGCTGGAAAGCTGAGGTGCCTGGGCAGTTGCCAGAAACTGGCTAGTGTCTTGTGCAATTTCAATTCACTCTCCACCTTGTTCCAGGAGCAAGCAAGCATGTGTGTGCTCCTCATGGGAAAAGTCGAGGCTGCTGCAGCCCTTACTCCAGTGTGCAGCTGTGTGGTGAAGCAAGCACGGCTGGAAAGCTGAGGTGCCTGGGCAGTTGCCAGAAACTGGCTAGTGTCTTGTGCAATTTCAATTCACTCTCCACCTTGTTCCAGGAGCAAGCAAGCATGTGTGTGCTCCTCATGGGAAAAGTCGAGGCTTCCCCTAGCCCTCCTGTTAGTCTCACCAGCCTCCAACTAGCCAAGGGGGTTCATCTTCCTGGTGTTGGATTCCAGCACTGGAGAGCCCAATATTTGGCTCAAACTTCTCATTCCCCAGGGAGGATCTCTGCCCATGTAATCTCCCTCCTCTTCTGAGTCCCATTCAAGAGGCTTGACCTGATGGGTATTTTCGCCTTGATACCAATTCCATGTGGGTATTCCTTATAGCCTTGGTATAAGACGAGTCTTTCTGTCAGTCTCCAGTTATTTCTTACTGGGGATTGTTCCAGTGAACAATATAGATGTATTTTTGACGTGTTCCTGGAGGGAGGTGAGTCCTGCGTCGTCCTGCTCCAACTCGATCTTGCCCACTATTGTGATACATCACTTTTACTACTCAGGCTCTGTTAGAGCTTTGTTTTCATGTACTTCTGAAAGGCCTGGGAGTAGGGAGCAAATACTTCTATAAATTCAAAGAAAAGGATCTTAAAATGTCCCATTCAGTGTTTGCTGTTATAGTGCAAAGCGTTCCTTAGTTTGTATGTCCACATAAAATTTGAGGTGCCTTGAAGGAAATCTGGAGTGTTGAAATGGTGCTCTGTGTATATCACTCTGTAATACAGATCTCAGAGCTTAGGACCTGGAGAATATGAAACATTTTAGGGNCAAATACTTCTATAAATTCAAAGAAAAGGATCTTAAAATGTCCCATTCAGTGTTTGCTGTTATAGTGCAAAGCGTTCCTTAGTTTGTATGTCCACATAAAATTTGAGGTGCCTTGAAGGAAATCTGGAGTGTTGAAATGGTGCTCTGTGTATATCACTCTGTAATACAGATCTCAGAGCTTAGGACCTGGAGAATATGAAACATTTTAGGGAAGTGACTGTACATTGAGCCCTGCGCATAAGGGAAGAAGAATCATGTGGACTAGATAGTCTACTTTGTCAAGAATTTGGACCATTAACATTTGGTACTGAAGTAAGGCTCTACTATTCACTGTGTGACATAGAGAAGCATCAAAAATTCTCTGGAAGAGTCTACTGTAGTATCAACTCACAATAACGATACAGGCTTTTCCCTAGGATCAACAGAATATGAGTACAGTATACAGGCAATATGGTTTAATGGTTTGGGGCTTCAGCTCTGGTGTTAGACTATCAAGATTAAACCCTACTCTATACTTAAGAGTTGTATTACTTTGAGAAAGCAATTTAATCTCTCTGTGGGCCTGGTTTTTCTTATCTAGAAATTGAGGATTGTTTTTATTTTTACAGAGTTATGAAAATTAAATGAGGTAATGCATTTAAAAAGCCAAGGCAGATACTAGAGCATAATGAATGTTCTCTAGATGTATTTCTGTTCATGTTACATAAGAAAATGCTTTATGAAAGGAAGGACTTTATTACTGAAAAATATTATTAGTTAAGACATTTATTGATTCTTATTCCAGTCAGGAATACAATGTACAATATAATACTATTTGTCACACCCTAAGATTAGAAAATATTTTCTCCAAATACTTGTTTCTTCAAGTACAAAAATGCATTTAGAATGAATTTCAGAGGAAGAGTTTTCATTTAAATTTAATGTGATGCAGCCACATGTTTTCTTGTTGGCAAATCTTATTTTCATTTCTAGGTTTCACTTAATTTGTTATACTTTTTTTTTGTGGATTCATTACTATGCAAATACATATGAACTATATTCAAATAATGCTTTGAGGATTATGTTATTTTATGTCATTTCACAATTAAATAGCTTATATCCAGTTTTCTCAAATTACAACTGTTTTATACAGGTTGGCTCAAGTTACTAAGTTCAGTCAATAACCAAGATCTTTTCTGTGAATTAAGAAAGCACTATAATAATTCTCTATGAGTATTAATGATAAAAAGTTTGTTTAAAAAAAGTTGCATTACTACAAAGATATATATTGGCTATTTATTTGCATAAAAATACAACTTAAAATCAACTTAAAAATATGCTTTAAATTAATATTATCTGATTTTTTTTTGTTTGTACATCATCTAAAATTCTCATTTCTTCATCCTGGTAGTGTTTTTGTGCCATTTTTAATTATATGGTAATATCCCTAGATTGTATAAAATAGAAAAGAATTAGAAATGAAAGAAATAATGCTAAAAACTATTTCATTTTTACTTTTATCAGGACAAATAAAATGTTAAAAGGAAAGGAGCTTTAAACAAATTGTTTTAAAGACTTAATTATTGATTTCATCTTTCACAGCTTTAGGTAAAAAGGTGTTCGGAATAGATAACTATTCAACCATTTATTCTGAGGCAAAAATTATTTTGCCTCCACTGACAAGATTTCAAATACTAAACACCAGCATACTGAGATTTCTTAGATAATTCAAAGTTTATTAGAATAGAATGGAATAGACTACCTGAAGTGAGAGTATTTAAGACATGTAGTCTCTTTAGCTAAATAGCAATTAATTTTAATGAATTGCTTTTGAAACCAAGACTGGCAACATATTTAAAATTATGTTTCTTTTAAATTCTACCAATATGAAGAAATACCAGCATACATTTTAAAATATGTAGAAGATCTCAATGCATAGGCTTTTATTGACTCCTTTTGCCCATTACTGAGAGCAGTATCAGGCACATAGTAAGTGCTGACTAAATATTTGTCTAATTGAAAGAATAAATATAGAGCGTAGCCAAGTGCACATGACTTACTTCCCACCATGGGAAAGTGACTCATGGAAGTTCAGGCTGGGTCTGCACCATACCACAAGACATTACATTTTCTTAGAAATTCATGACTCATCTCAGCTATTGGGGGTAAGACCATCTATTATTATTCCTAATGAACATTATTAGGAGTTGTTTTGTTTGGGTGAATTTTGTTTTTGCTGTTGTCATTGTTGCTCTTTTATTTAACCCAGTAAGAAGTTACATTTCAGAGAACAGGAATGTCTATAAAAATAAATGAGATGATACCACCTATTTAAATGTTTCCTCTTTTGGGGTTTCCTTTTCTTTGCACCTCCTCCTTGGTGGCTCAGATGGTAAAAGCGTCTGCTTACAATGCAGGACACCTGGGTTCAATCCCTGGGTCAGGAAGATCCCCTGGAGAAGGAAATGGCAACCCACTCGAGTACTCTTGCCTGGAAAATCTCACGGACGGAGGAGCCTGGTGGGCTACAGTCCATGGGGTGGCAAAGAGTCAGACATGGCTGAGCGACTTCACTTTGACTTTCTGTGCACACAGTATAGCTGTTATTACTACTACTAACCTTTAGTTATCTTTTGCTTTATAAGTAGCGAGCTATGTACTTCACCACAGTTACCTGATTTTATGTTCAAGCTCAGTTTAGTGGATGTTTATGTACAGTATACATTTTTATATATGCTTGAAAATTAAAACTTAAGGATGTTATATGCTGGATTGAACTTCTCTTCACAAAACTCCTATGTTGAAATTGTAAATCCTAATACCTCAGACTGTAACCATATTTGGACATGGGGTATTGACAGAGTTAAACTAAAATAAGGTCATTAGCGTAGGCTTTAATCCATTATGTCTAATGTAATTAAAAGAAGGCAATTTGGATACAGAGATGCATACAGGGAATGCCAAGTGAAGATACAGCAGCCAGGAATAGGGTCTTAGAACAGAACCTTCTTTCATGGCTCTCAGAAAGAACCAACTTTGCTGACACTTTGATCACAAACTCCTAGCTTCCAGGACTGTGAGAAAATAAATGTCTGTGATTTAGCCACCCAGTCTGTAGCACTTTGTTAAAGCACCCCTAGCAAACTAAAATAGAAAAAAGAAGTCTTTTTACCCATGTATATATAAATATTTATACAAGTACATATAAATATAAATATATATATATATATATAGTTGTTCAGTTGCTCAGTTGTGTCCAACTCTTTGTGACCACGTGGACTGAGCATGCCAGGCTCCCTTGTCCTTCATTTCCCAGAGTTTGCTCAAACTCATCTCTATTGAGTTGATAATGCCATCCAACCATCTCATCCTCTGTTGCCCCTCTTCTCCTCTTGCTCTCAATCTTTCCCAGCATCAGGGTCTTTCCAATGAGTCTGTTCTTTGCATCAGGTAGCCAAAGTATTGGTGGTTCAGCTTCAGCATCAGTCCTTCCAATGAATATATTCAGGGTTGATTTCTTTTAGGATTGAAGGTTTGATAATGGCACTCCACTCCAGTACTCTTGCCTGGAAAATCCCATGGATGGAGGAGCCTGGTAGGCTGCAGTCCATGAGATGACGAAGAGTCGGACACGACTGAGAGACTTCACTTTCACTTCTCACTTTCATGCATTGGAGAAGGAAATGGCAACCCACTCCAGTGTTCTTGCCTGGAGAATCCCGGGGATGGGGGAGCCTGGTGGGCTTCCGTCTATGGGGTCGCACAGAATCAGNGACTGAGAGACTTCACTTTCACTTCTCACTTTCATGCATTGGAGAAGGAAATGGCAACCCACTCCAGTGTTCTTGCCTGGAGAATCCCGGGGATGGGGGAGCCTGGTGGGCTTCCGTCTATGGGGTCGCACAGAATCAGACACGACTGAAGCAACCTAGCAGCAGCAGCAGTCCAAGGGACTCTCAAGAGCCTTCTCTAACACCACAGTTTGAAAACATCAATTCTTCAGCACTTGGCTTTTTTTATGATCCAACTCTCACATCCATACATGACTGTTGGAAAAACCATAGCTCTGACTATACGTACCTTTGTCAGAAAAGTAATGTCTCTGCCTTAATAATATGTTGTCTAGGTTTCTCATAGCTTTTCTTCCAAGGAGCAGGAGTCTTTTAATTTCATAAATATATGTATAAAATTATATTTTTCATTTTATATATATGAAATGTCATTTTATATGTGTGTATGTGTATACACACATGTATATGCTGTGTTGCACTGTGCTTAGTCACTCAGTCATGTCCGACTCTTTGTGACCCCATGGACTGTAGCTCGCTAGGCTCCTCTGTCCATGAAATTCTCCAGGCAACAATACTGGAATGGGGAGCCCTTCCCTTCTCTAGGGGATCTTCCCAACTCAGGGCTTGAACCCATGTCTCTCCCATTGCAGGCAGATTCTTTACTGTCTCAGTCACCAGGGAATATGCACACACATATATAATGCATATGATTCATGTTTAACTTTAAAATTTTCTTTCCATGTTTTGTTCTCTTTCTTAACCTAGCTCCAGGTTAAGGATGCTTAGCTGATAGATATTCCTCGTTAGTTCCAATGTGTAGAATTTTCCTTTGTTGGTGACTTCCGCTTAGTTACTGGCAGATGTATGCAGAGGTGATGTGACAGCAATGGCTTGCACATACAGTAAGTGACATTATCAAGCAGTCAATAATGACAGCTTTTTTAATGTAATAGAAATTTGGGGATATAAGGACATTGTTAATATAATAGAAGAACCATTAGCACATACAATAGCTTGCTTTATTAACATCCCTGTTCATGTTAGCAATTTTGTTCTAATTTAAGTGATGTCCCCATTATAGTGGCAAATTGTGTTTTCATTAATACAGTGGAAAATCCATTAATATGAAAATTGCTCACTCAGAATCACATTAGTGAAGTGCTTATCTTATTATCAGCAAGCCGATTCTAACCTAGGTGCTAAGCAATCTGAGTTGAAGCATTCCATAGCAAAGGTGTTCATACTGCATTAGAAGGAGGTTATCCCTGGCTTTCTTATGGTTTCTTGACACCTTTTACTGCATTACTTTAAAAAGTTATATACATTAACACCAACACTATTATTAGCTTAGTTCTGAATCCTCTATAAATTTTATATGAAGACACAAACATCCTACAACTTTACAAGCAGTGTGTATAGGTTTGGGTTCTTTTGTTTTAAGCAACAGAATTTAACTTTACTACCTTATGAAAAGAAACATATTGAAATGTTTACAGGGAAGTTGACAAAATAAAGGGGTGGTACTTGCTTAGAAATAGGAAACAATTTTCAGAGGGACCTAGAAAGTGAATCAGAGCAGTGATCATTGTAACAACAACATTTGGGCCAGTTTGCTCTATCAGAATGATTATTTTCACCCTTCCTCCAGTTTTTGTTGTCAATCCACAGTCCTCTAGTTCTGTGGAACATCACCTGAATGTACATCTGGACATTGTGTATCAGGCGTACAGGTCCAGAATGTACATCTGAATGTATACCTGGACCTGAATTGTATATCTGGGCTACATGCTGCCTAAGGTAACAGGGAAGGTCTGTTCATTTTTGCATCCATCCTGTAAGAGCACACAAAATAAAAGAGAGGAAATATTACCTCACTAATAACTGTGGTACTATTGAGAAGGAATAATTAGAATAAGTAGCCAAAAACTAAAATATTCCACCGCAGTTATAAAACATATGAGCATTCTAAGTTGGACATGGCTTAGTGACTGAACAACAAGATTCTATCTTATAAGGAAACTATGATAGGTATTCAGTTCAGTTCAGTCACTCAGTTGTGTCTGACTGTTTGTGACCCCATGGACTGCAGCACACCAGGCTTCCCTGTCCATCACCAACTCCAGGAACCTATTCAAACTCATGTCCAATGCGTCGGTGATGCCATCCAACCATCTCATCCTCTGTTGTCCCCTTCTCCTC
>SJYX01015937.1:64846-83476 GCA_006410675.1 Oreotragus oreotragus
CTTGGCAATCTTGATTCCAGCTTGTGCTTCTTCCAGCCCAGCATTTCTCATGATGTACTCTGCATAGAAGTCAAATAAGCAGGGTGACAATATACAGCCTTGATGCTCTGCTCTCCTGATTTGGAACCAGTTTGTCATTCCATGTCCAGTTCTAATTGTTGCTTCTTGATCTGCATGGAAAATTCTCAGGAGGCAGGTCAGGTGGTCTAGTATTCCCATCTCTTGAAGAATTTTTCACAGTTGTTGTGATCCACACAGTCAAAGACTTTGGCATAGTCAATAAAGCAGAAGTTTTCCTGGAACTCTCTTGCCTTTTTGCTGATCCAGCAAATGTTGGCAATTTGATCTGTGTTTCCTCTGCCTTTTCTAAATCCAGCTTGAATATGTGGAATTTCATGGTTCATGTACTGTTGAAGCATGGCTTGGAGAATTTTAAGCATTACCTTGCTAGCCTGGGAGATGAGTGCAACCGTGTGGAAGTTTGAACGTTCTTTGACATTGCCTTTCTTTGGAATTGGAATGAAACCTGACCTTTCACTCATAATTACCTGGCTCTCCTAAACTTTCATTCTCTGGGATAATGACCATATGAGTTGCTTCAGCCAAAGATATGTGAGCAAAAGTGAGTTGTGTTTCATATCTCCATTTCAGTTTTTAATTACTGATGTTCAACTCATTAATTTTCCTTTCCCTCTCACCAAAACCTGCAGCCTTCTAGATGGTAAAGCCTCTGTCCATTGGTGTCCCAGTAAGCAGCCATGTAGAGTTCTTCACTAAAGGTAGAGACATACAACAAAAACAAACACAAGATTGTCAAAGTCAGAGATAATTGTGGGTTTTGCTGCCCAGCCATTTCTAGGGACATAAGTGGTATGACAGAAGGAAAGTGAATATAGTTAAAATAAAGGCTGTGATTCTTATTGAATATATGATCTTCAGAAATTTATTAGTTCCTATGTATCACTGTCTTCATTTATAAAACTGGAGAATAGATACCAACAGCATAGGTATTATATTACAGTTTACAGAGTAAGAAGAAAGCCAAAGTCAGGACACTGGGAAACATTAGTAAAGGAAGTGTAGGAAGAAAAAGATTGTTTAAGGAGACTGGAGATGAACAACTAGAGAGATAAGAGTAAAATTAGAAGAGCTATAGAATAGAAAGAAATGCTGCACAAACAAGATATGAAATGTGTCCATCATATGACAAGTAAGAGAAAACTGATGACTTTATCAGTAGCCATAGATTACTTTCTATTGTTCCAAGAGCATATGAAGTTACTACCTAAGAACTAAGAACACCTTGAAAACAGGGGAAATGGAACATGTTTAAGCTGTAGAGGGGAGGGGGTTGGGAAGCATGCAAAGGAAGGATGGAAAGCTGAGGTTATAGTTGATCAAGAATATCTCTGAGCATTTTGATAAACCTGTTGGAAAATAAATATGATATATTACCATATGTCATGTAAGTTAAACAAGATAAATTTTGTGGAAGTATTTTCACACTGATCTCTACCATAGGGAGCCTAGAGTAACTTAAAGGAGGGTGTTGTTTGCCATATGACTTTTACTACTAGTTTTTCTGAAAATGTCTATGTGTTAAGTGGAAATCAGCATTATGTGGTAGCATTTCAGTGAGGAGTAGTAGATTTAATTGTCAAAGTTCCAATTCCCTGTGAATTCAGAGATTTACTGAACTAAGTATGTTAAAAACTAAGATGTGTTTGACATTAAAAAAAAAAAACAACAACAACTTAGTTTTCAGACTCTCCAGAATGAATCTGGGTGTATATTGTCTTGGCCAGACAACTTAGTTATTCTAAAAATAATAGATCAATTTCTTTTTTTAAAATGTGTTAAAATTTTCTAAAATCTTCATATTTAATAACCATGCACCACAGTTGGGTAAATAACTTGTTTGAATTCTTCCCTGATGGATAATGGTCTGGGAACAGTACGTTTTATGACTCATTTTTTCCACTTCTAAAATGGGAAAAAGATTTCAATTTCTTTTGAATAAAAGATCAAGAACACTCCCTGAGTATAAATTGCCCAATCTTGAAGAGTATAAATTCAATAATGAAGAAATGCATAAGACCACCTACAACTTCTTATGCCTCTTGTCCTTCAAAAGAGAGCTAATTTATGATAGTTTGTGATTGTCCTTCTTTTGAACAAACTTATTTTTTTTATCTCTGTACTTCAATACAATCTCTTCTCCTTCCGCCTTAAAGGATTTAGTTTTGGATTAAAATCTTCCAGGTGTGTGTGTGTGTGTGTGTGTGTGTGTGTTTCACTGAGTTAACAGCAGTGCCACATTACCATTTATGAAAGTGAAAAAAATAGTTACCGTTTACTTTCCCACAGAGCTGTAAGAATTAGGTGAAATATGTCCCTCTGCATATTTATTTCCAATTTAGATTGGAGTTCTTTCATCTTTTTTTATCATGTGTACACACATTGCATGCTATGGAATGAGAATGATCCAACTAACCTATTAGACACACACTGTGTTTTCAATGCAGGCACCATAGATTGCAAGGTTTCAGTTTGGAGCCTTGATGAGGATCACCCCGGGGTGGGAGGTGGGGCCGGGGGATAGCAATCACTATGTCAAGTACTGGGACTTGATTGCAGATCACTGAAGGACATCATACAAGACCCTGGGAGCTTAAGAATTTCCGTTTTTAGGGGACAGATATGTCATCCAAGCCCCAGGAATAATGATGTACATAAACTACAGACCAGGGCAGCTTTGTTTAGAAAGAATGAATCTACATCAGCATCATATCCAGCATAGTCAAGACCACCCACAGGTCAGTCTCTCCTTCTCCCTCTCTGGATTGCCTCCAAACATATTTTTTAATGAGATTTTCATTGAATTTCAAATCAGCATGTCAACTTAAGAGAGCAGAGAGTTGAAAAAAAAAAAAAAGGTGATGGACAGGGAGGCCTGGCGTGCTGCAATTCATGGGGTCGCAAAGAGTCAGACACGACTGAGCGACTGAACTGAACTGAATGGAATTTCAAAGTGGAAAGTGTAATAGTCATTGGCTGTTGAAATTAGATTTTATTACTATGTTTGTNAAAAAAAAAAAGGTGATGGACAGGGAGGCCTGGCGTGCTGCAATTCATGGGGTCGCAAAGAGTCAGACACGACTGAGCGACTGAACTGAACTGAATGGAATTTCAAAGTGGAAAGTGTAATAGTCATTGGCTGTTGAAATTAGATTTTATTACTATGTTTGTTTTTTTTAGGTGGCAGAAGATATGGTACATATTCTTCTTTTGAAATTAAAGTAAAATATGAACACACTATTGGGGGCGGGGGTAGGGTAGAGGAGCATTTTTCAGTTAATGTCCCATTGACCAATAAAGATAATCTTTTCCTTTAGGCAGTATATTCCTGTTTGTTTGTTTTTTTTCCTGTTGCTAGTATTATTCTTATTCTATGGTGAATGTTTCCCATCTAGGATTTAGCCTATTATTCCTGAGGACAAGTATTCAAATTTCTGCTTATTTCAAACATAGATATTTTGGGGCTCTTTTACTCATCTGGGATTTTCTTAGTAACTTTCTAAAAATTGGCACCTTAGCATGCATTGCTCTTGTGAGTCCTATAGCAGAAAGCTACCCAGCAAAACTAGTTACTGGAAAGACATGGTTTACAAGTTATTAAACTTCAGGCTGAGGTTTCTTGACAGTTTTTCCAGATTCTTGACAGCAAAGTTGGCCTAAGTTTATTGAAACTCTTTGACTTATCTCCTGGAAAAGTATATCCTTCTACTACAGATAATATTATTGGACAGTTCTGCGAAAATACAAGCTGCCTTTGTCAGTTTCTTTGTGGTTGTTTAGTGGCTCAGTTGTGTCCGACTCTTTGCGACCCCATGGACTGCAGCACACCAGGCTTCCCTGTCCTTCACCATCTCTTGGGGTTTGTTCAAACTCATGTCCATTGAGTTGGTGATGCCATACAACCATCTCATCCTCTGTCATCCCCTTCTCCTCCTGAACTTTTATCTCCCCAGAATCATTGACTCATTTTCCAATGAGTCAGTGCTTCACATCAGGTGGCCAAAGTATTGAAGCTTCAGTTTTAGCATCAGTTCTTCCAATGAATTAAAGTCAGTTTCTTTAACTGAGACCAAATTCTAGAACTATGGAAGAACACAGAATATGAATAAGAAAATAAAGTATGAGTGGTTGCATATATGGGTGTCTGTTCACTGAAGGTGTTTTAAGTGGGTATTTTTAAGAGACATAGCTTTTCGTGTGAGGACTAGCTTCTGAACTTTCCAGCTTCACTTAGATTGTCTTCAGGCTTCTCTTATCATAAGCTTTGTTGTGTCTCCTGTGATGCCGCCTGTTACTTTTTCTGATTCCATATATTCATTTACTTTGGTTACCCACATAATAATAGAATCAGACTCAGGGGCAAGGATTTGAGAGTGAGAAATTTTTTTTTTTTTTTGAGGCGATTTCAGGAGCAGTGGTAGGAAAGTGAGAATGGAGACCTTGAGATATGAAAGGGAATTAAAGCCAAAAAGGGATGAATTAGTTACTGTGTTATTGATGACTAAGGCTAAAGCCTGTTGGGGACCTCAGGGAGATGGAATAGAAGTGTTTTAGAATTGTCACTACAACAGTGCAGAATTGGGGGCACTTATCCTCTTGTTCCTTTCCATCATTGCTTGAGGATTGCTTCTTGATTCCCTAACGCTTTAATCTTTTCTCGTGATTGAGCTCAGGATGCCAGATAAAGCCTGTAGGTGGAGAGCTGCAGTTATTTGGTAAAAGCAGTTATCACTGTGCACAGCAACAGTGAAAATCAGCAAAAATGGGTGGAGACACAGACAACTTTGCTCATGGTTACCAACACTAGGATTCCCTTTTCCACATCTGTGATTCTAAGCTATTGGAAGCAAAGTATAAAGCATCAGCTAAGGATCTGGCCTTCAGAAACTTAAGAGAATGTATTGATTTTTGGGAGACTGATGTTTCCCACTTAGCCCAATAATGGGCATGCCAGTGTAGGTAGTGTGTTTGAGAATCTCTAATGAACAAACACAGAAATCTGTGCTCAAAACCTATAACTTTTCATCCACATAGCCTGAATAAAACATTCTTCCCCCATTTCTCAGAGCCCAATATTAGATGTTTTCCTGATCAACCTGTCAAGGGTTTTGCTGTTCTTTTCTCACTCATATATTGGTTGGATTTCTCTTATATAAGAGTGTACTGGAAGATACAACTTGGACTGGCTTAAGTAATAAGGATTTTTTTAATTTAGAAAACTAGAATGTGCTATGAGAGTTCTAACTTCAGGTATGGCTGAAACACAGTAAGTCAGAGTTGTCCTTCAGTGGACGATAGTGATGGAAAGCTTTGTATTTGTTTAGATTTATTTGTAAGTGTTGATAGAGGTAAGAAAGCAAAAAGGAGAAGAGGAGGGCAGAGGCTGAGATGGTTGGATAGCATCACTGACTCAATGGACATGAATTTAAGCAAACTACAGGAGATAGTGGAGGACAGAGAAGCCTGGTGTGCTTCAGTCCATGAGGTCGCAGAGTTAGCCATGACTGACCGACTGAACAAGAGGTAAGAAAGAGGAAGAAGCAATACAGTGGCCCACTAAAGAACAACTCTGGCTTCTAAGTTCTACCTCTAATTTGGAAATGGTCCCCACAGTGTAGTTGTGTTTAGAGTTTCATTTTAACTATTTGTGAGAATGAAGTTTTTTGTGGCAATTCAGAGCTGTGAGTATAATACCTAGAGCTCATGGTTGCCATTTTGGCTTTGTGAGGAGATATATTATCTGGGACACACACTATCACTTGCAAAAAGGATGTTCTTACTATCTATACCAGGGTCATGAGCCTGCTCTGACAATGACTGGATGTGTAGGGGGCAGTAAGGGAAAGTAAGGAGGGGTCGAGTTTAGCTTTTCCAGTTATCATGGATTGAGAAGGGGAGCAGGGTTCAGGTTGAACTGTATTTTCTGTCATTTGATGCTCCATATGAAGATAGTGTGGATTCTGACTAATAAGTGTCAGTCTATCCAACAGCAGAGTCAATAGACAATAGAATGAAGCATGCAGGATGATAAAGTAAGTTTTTGAGTGAGAACTTCCCTGGTGGCTCAGTGGTAAAGAACCAGCCTGCCAATGCAGAGGATGCTGGCTCAGTCTCTGGGTAGGGAAGATCCCATGGAGAAGGAAATGGCAACCCACTCTAGTATTATTACCTGGAACATTCCATGGAGAGAGGAGCCTGATGGGCTATATTCCATACGGTCTCAAGAGTCAGATATGACTTAGCAACTAAGCAACAAGAAAGTTCTTGGGTTCAACCTGAAGTAAGTGTTGTGTCTATCTCTGCAATTGAGACAAAAGCTTTCATATTAGAGTGAGATCATTAGTCAATCCATCATTTAAGATTTGTAAACTTATCTCAAATCCCTGTCACAAAGAATCTGGTAAACTCAGTGTGCCTCACAATATGTATGGAAAGTGACGCATATCATTGACTTGAACACCTCATTGTTGTTGGTGCTTTCCCTGATACTGGGTGAATTCTTTCTCCTTTACTTTGCATCTCACTTCTTGCTGGTGACACCTCTGATGGACTGTGACTCAGTTTCTTCATTTCCTGAAGTACCACACAAGGCTGAGGAAATATTAATAGCAGACTTTGGCTAAGTTTGGGGCAGATGTTCTCAAGCTTGAATACACATTATAATCCTCTAGTGAGCTTGCAAAATCCAGATTCCTGAACCCTATGCCCAGAATTTCTGATTCAGTAGGTTCAGTGTGGTTCTTGAGAACTGCCATTTCTAATAAGGTTTTCCATACTGCTGGGTCTGCTGGTCACAGAAATGCCCTTTGGGAAACACTCATTTAGAGTAATAAGGCAGAGTCAAGGGAGGGTTGTTTTACCATGCAGGTAACTTAAAATTGACAAAACAGATTTTCTGATTTTAAAAGTCCTCAATCATTTTTACCTTCAAAAATTTCTCAGTTGTCATATTCCAAGTAGGACTAGGTATTCTCATTCTTTTTTCCCTTTCCCTGGTTCCTTTACCCCTCTCTGAAAGACTGACTTAGGAAACCCCAAAACCCCTCTTTCTTTATTACTTAAAACATTTGAGTTCTTGCTGTCTTTTGCCTCAAACCTAGTCTTTTCTGGTCAAGCCTGTGAGATGTTTATTTTTCTGAACTGATTGGCTAAACAAAGATAGTTCTTTCCTATTTACGTATTTCTGTGACTGGCTCTTTAACTGGAAATTTTAGTCTTTCAGGTACATTATATTTTGTAATAGATTTATGAAACAGAAAGCTGAGGTTCTCAATAACTTAAGTCCTCATATGTGTCTTTAGTAAGTTTAGAATTTTTTATTTTCATTGCACGGATTATTTATTGTATGACTATGATCATGACAGTAAATATTGACTAAATTAACATGCAGGCTTCCCAGGTAGCTCAGTGGTAAAGAATCTGCCTGACAAATAGGAGACACAGGTTTGATCCTTGGGTGGTGAAGATCCCCTGGAGAAGGAAATGGCAACTCATTCCAGTATTCTTGCCTGGGAAATCTCATGGACAGAGGAGCCTGGCAGGCTAGAATCCAAGGAGTTGCAAGAGATGGACTTAGCAGCCAAACAACAAAATTAATATACATGTGAATTAAAAAAAAAACTTTTAAAATATTGTAATATAGTTGATTGACAATGTTATATAAGTTTCTGGTGTACAGCAAAATAATCCTGTTATTCATACACATGTATCTATTTTTCAAATTCTTTTCCCATTTATTTCAGAATACTGAGCAGAGTTCCCTGTGCTATACAGTAGGTCCTTGTTGGCTAACTGTTTTACATATAGCAGTGTGCATATGTCTAGCCCAAACTCCCAAGCTATCCCTCAGTCTACCCTTACTCTCAGCAAGCATAAATGCATTCTGTAATTCTGTTTCTGTTTTAGAAATAAATTCATTTGGATCACTTTTTTTTTTTTTTTTAGATTTTGCATATAAGTAATATCATATGATACTTGTCTTTTTCTGCCTGACTTACTGCACTTGGTATGATGACCTCTAGGTTCATTCATGTGGCTGCAAATGGCATTGTTTCATGTTTTCGTGCAGCTAATATCCCTCTGTATGTATATACATCTTCTTTACCCAGTTCTTCTGTTAATGGACATCTAGACTGCTTCCATGCTTTGGCCATTGTAAATAGTGCTGCAGTGAACATTGTATCTTTTTTGAATTACGGTTTTCTCTGGATATATGCCTGTAAGCAGGATTGCTGGATCATATGGCAGCTCTATTTTCAGATTTTGAGGGATGTCTATACTGTTCTTCATAATGGCTATAACAATTTTCATGCCCATGAACAGGGTAGAAGGGTTCCTTTTTGTCCAAACCCTCTCTAGCATTTACCCTTTGTAGATTTTTGATGAGGGTCATTCTGACTGGTGTGAAGTGATTGATACCTCATTGTAGTTTTGATTTGCATTTCTCTAAGTAGTGATGTTGAGTAATTTTCTGTGTGCCTTTTGTCCATCTGAATACATATCGATGTCCATTCCTCCAGCTCTGTGTTTTCTTTCTCATGATTCCTTTGGCTTCTTAGGGTCTTTTGTGTCACCACCCCAATTTTAAGAATTTTGTTTTAGTTCTGTGAAAAATGCCATCAATAATTTAATAGGGATTGCATTAATCTATAGATTGCCTTGGTACTATAGTTATTTTGAAAATAATGATTCTTCCAGTCCAAGAACATGATATATTTTCCCATGTGTTTGCGTAATATTTGATTTCTCTAATCAGCATCTTACCAGTTTTAGAATACCAGTCTTTTGCCTCCTTAGGTAGGTTTATTCCTAGGTATTTTATTCTCTTTGATGTGATAATAAAAGGTATGTTTTGTTTGTTTCCTTTTCTGATCTTTTAGTGTTATTGTCTAGACATTCAAGAGACTTCTTGTTTCTGCTCTCTGCCCTCTGGTGGATGAGGCTGGTCTAAGAGGCTGTGAAGGCCTCCCTATGGGAGGGACTGGTTCCAGCCCACTGGTAGGTGGAGCTGGGTCCTGTCCCTCTGGTGGCAGGGATGTGTCAAGGGTGTGTTTAGCAGGCAACTGTGTGATCAGGATGCGGTCTCAAAAATGACAGAATGATCTCTGTTCATTTCCAAGGCAAACCATTCAGTAGTACACTAATCCAAGCCTAAGTCCCAACCAGTAATGCTAAAGAAGCTGACGTTGAACAGTTCTATGAAGACCTGCTGCTGCTGCTGCTGAGTCACTTTAGTCGTGTCCGACTCTGTGTGACCCCATAGACGGCAGCCCACCAGGCTACCCCGTCCCTGGGATTCTCCAGGCAAGAACACTGGAGTGGGTTGCCATTTCCTTCTCCAGTGCATGAAAGAGAAAAGTGAAAGTGAAGTCGCGCAGTCTGTCCGACTGTTAGCGATCCCATGGACTGCAGCCCACCAGGCTACTCCATCCATTGGATTTTCCAGGCAAGAGTACTGGGGTGGGGTGCCATTGCCTTCCCTGCTATGAAGACCTACAAGACCTTTTATAAATAACACCCCAAAAGTGATGTCCTTTTCATTATAGGGGACTGGAATACAAAAGTAGGAAGTTTTTGACCTTGGAGTACAAAATGAAGCAGGGCAAAGGCTAATAGAGCTTTGCCAAGAAAATGCACTGGTCATACACCCTCTTGCAACAACACAAGAGAAGACTCTACACGTGGACCTCACCAGATGGTCAATACCAAAACCAGATTGATTATATTCTTTGCAGCCAAAGATGGAGAAGCTCTATACAGTCGGCAAAAACAAGACCAGAAGCTTACTGTGGCTCAGTTCCTGAACTCCTTATTGTCAAATTTAGACTTAAATTGAAGAAAGGTAGGGAAATCACTAGACCATTCAGGTATGACCTAAATCAAATCCCTTATGATTATACAGTGGAAGTAACAAATAGATTCAAGGGATTAGATCTGACAGACAGAGTGCCTGAAGAACTATGGATAGAGGTTATGACATGGAACATGAGGCAATGATCAAGACCATCCCCAAGAAAAATGAATGCTACAAGGCGAAATGGTTGTCTGAGGAGACCTTACAAATAGCTGAGAAGAGAAAAGACGAGGAAGACAAAGAAGAAAAGGAAAGATATACCCATTTGAATGCAGTGTTCCAAAGAATAGCGAGGGATAAGAAAGCTTTCCTCAGTGATCAATGCAAAGAAATAGAGGAAAATAATAGAATGGGAAAGACTAGAGATCTCTTCAAGAGAATTAGAGATACCAAGGGAACATTTCATGCAAAAATGGGCACAATAAAGGAGAGAATTGCTATGGATCTAACAGAAGCAGACAATATTAAGACAGAGTGAGAAGAATACACAGAACTATACGAAAAAGATGTTCATGACCTTGATAACCACAATGGTGTGATCATTAACCTAGAGCCAGACAGCCTGGAATGTGAAGTCAAATTAGGCCTTAGGAAGCACCACTATGAACAAAGCTGCTGGAGGTGATGGCATTCCAGTTGAGCTGTTTCAAATCCTGGAAGATGATGCTGTGAAAGTGTTGCACTCAGTGTGGTAGCAAATTGGAAAACTCAGCAGTGGCCACAGGACTGGAAAAGGTCAGTTCTCATTCCAATCCCAAAGAAAGGCAATGCCAAAGGATGTTCAAACTATCGCATCATTGCACTCATCTCACGTGCTAGCAAAGTAATGCTCAAAATTCTCCAAGTCAGGCTTCAACAGTACGTGAACCAAAAACTTGCAGATGTTCAAGCTGGATTTAGAAAAGGAACCAGAGATCAAATTGTCAACATCCGCTGGATCATCCAAAAATCAAGAGTTCCAGAAAAACATCTACTTCTGCTTTATTGAGTACACCAAAGCCTTTGATTGTATGGATCACAACAAACTGTGGAAAATTCTTCAAGAGATGGGAATACCAGACCACTTTACCTGCCTCCTGAAAAATCTGTATGGAGATCAAGAAGCAACAGGTAGAACTGGACATGGAACAACAGACTGGTTCCAAATCGGGAAAGGAGTACATCAAGGCTGTATATTGTCACCCTGCTTATTTAACTTATATGCAGAGTACATCATGAGAAACACTGGACTGGAAGAAACATAAGCTGGAATCAAGATTGCCAGGAGAAATATCAATAACCTCAGATATGCAGAAGACACCACCCTTATTGCAGAAAGTGAAGAGGAGCTAAAAAGCCTCTTGATGAAAGTGAAAGAGGAGAGTGAAAAAGTTGACTTAAAGCTCAACATTCAGAAAACGAAGATCATGGCATCCAGTCCCATCACTTTATGGCAAATAGATGGGGAAACAGTGGAAATAGTGACAGACTTCATTTTGGGGGGCTCCAAAATCACTGCAGATGGTAACTGCAGCCATGAAATTAAAAGATGCTTGCTCATTGGAAGAAAAGTTATGAGAAACCTAGACAGCATATTAAAAAGCAGAGACATTACCAACAAAGTCTCATGTAGTCAAAGCTATGGTTTTTCCAGTAGTCTTGTATGGATGTGAGAGTTATACTGTAAAGAAAGCTGAGTGCTGAAGAACTGATGCTTTTGAACTGTGGTGTTGGAGAAGACTCTTGAGAGTCCCTTGTGCTGCAAGGAGATCCAACCAGTCAATCCTAAAGAAATCAGTCCTGAATATTCATTGGGAGGACTGATGCTGAAGCTCCAATACTTTGGCCATTGTGATGCGAAGATGTGATTGGAAAAGACCCTGATGCTGGGAAAGACTAAAGGCAGGATGAGAAGGGGATAACAGAGGATGAGATGGTTGGATGGCATCACCAACTCGATGGATATGAGTTTGAGTAAGCTCCAGGAGTTAGTTATGGACAGGGAGGCTTGTGGTGCTGCATTCCATGAGGTTGCAAAGAGTTGGACACAACTGAGTGAGTGAACTGTATGAGATGAGAAGGGGATAACAGAGGATGAGATGGTTGGATGGCATCACCAACTCGATGGATATGAGTTTGAGTAAGCTCCAGGAGTTAGTTATGGACAGGGAGGCTTGTGGTGCTGCATTCCATGAGGTTGCAAAGAGTTGGACACAACTGAGTGAGTGAACTGTATGCTGAGGAATTCTGCTGTGTTTCTGCTCCATTTGTGTTTGTCCTGAGGTGTCCCACCAGTGGAACCTATGGCCTATTGGTTGGGGTCAATTCTTAGTGAGAAAATGGCAACCTCTAGGAGGGCTCATGTCAATGAGTACTCCCCAGAAATTCCACTGCCAATGTCTTTGCTCCTGCAGTGAGCCACTGTCGCCCCTCACCTCCACAGAAGACCCAAATACTAGCAGATAGGTCTGGCCGAGGATTTGTGAAGTCAGTGTTGTTTTCACTGGGTCTTGAGGTGCTCAAGACCTTGTGTTCACCCTCAAAGAGCAGACTATTATGCAATTTGATTATATCATGATCGTGCCCCTCCTATTATCTTATTGCACCTTCCTCTATCTTTGGATATAGGATTTTTTTTTAGAGAATCCCAGGGTTGGGGGAGCCTGGTGGGCTGCCGGCCTTTGGGTCACACAGAGTCGGACACGACTGAAGTGACTTAGCAGCAGCAGTAGCAGCAACATTCTAACAACCAGCTGTCTGCTAGTATGACCACTCCAGAAATTCACCACCCTGCCATCTTTCTCCACTTGCTGATGTGCTCAGTCATGGCCAACTCTTTGCGACCCCATGGACTGTAGCCCACCAGGTTCCTCTGTCCATGAGATTTTCCAGGCAAGGATACTGGAGTGGGTTGCCATTTCCTTCTCCAGGGGATCTTCCCAACCCAGGGATTGAACCCGGGTCTCCTGCACTGCAGGCAAATTCTTTACCGACTGAGCTACAAGGTTGTATCCTTTATGGGTGAATAGAATTCTTACTTGAGCAGTCAAGGAAGTCCTACATTGAAGAAGAACTATCTAAGAAATGATCTTCCCTGTGGCTCAGTGCAGGAGATGTAAGAGACATGGGATTGATCCCTGGGTTGAGAAGATCCCCTGCAGAAGGAAATGGCAACCTACTCCAGTATTCTTGCCTGGAAAATCCCATGGACAAAAAAAGCCTGACAGGCTAGAGTCCATAGAGTCAGACAGGACTGAGTGACAATAACTAAAGAACAGGAACAACCCTGAGATTATAAAGGCAATACTACTAAATGCACAGGTCAGGTTCTAGAAATACCGGCGGGATCCCTCAAATTCTATTCATGGCCTCCCTAACTCAGCATGGAATTGGGGAAATTTCAGCATTAGCAAAATTTTTTCAAGTTGCACTTTCCATCAAATTGCAGTTATATCAAAGTTTAAATATTTAGGAAAACCTAAGTAAATTATAAAGTATGTTAAACTTACAAAATTTACTTTCTGCTATAAGTGATAGCATGACAGGTCACAAGAGAGTGGTATTTCATTGCTGATTTTTTTTTAAGATAAAAAAATGCCTTAAATAGTATTAAAGGCTAATTTTACATGGTTTCAAGAGACTTGTGCCAACTGGGGTGTGTATGTACATCATCACTGTAATCACTACCCCTGCTATTACCCTCCTTTTCCATGTAGAGCAGATAACTTTTTTCCCTATAATTTTTAATCCTCCTCATGCACTCGTCCATTAATTCGTTCATTGCCAATCTTGGTAGAGTCTGGAATAACGCATGCTGGGTCAAACCCACTTTGTAAGCATATTTTTCAAGGTAAAATAGAATTTTTTTTTCATTTTCATCAAAAAGAAAGACTAGAACCAACAAGGACCTACTGTATAGCACATGGAACTCTGCTCACTGTTATGTGGCAGCCTGGATGGGAGGCGAGTTTTGGGGAGAATGGATTACACATATATGTATGGCTGAGCCCCTTTACTTTCCAGCTGAAACTATCACAACATTTTTAATTGGCTATACTCCAATATAAAAAAGAGTAGAAATTTCTTTTTACATTGTTCTGTTTCCACGACCCAAACTTTAGGGATGAAAGAGCAGTGAGATTGTTTTGACTTATCTCTTCCTTCTTTTTTTGTGGACATGGTCTTCCTTCCCACATATATACATACATAAAAATACACATTTAAACTATTTTATTGTCCTCTATCGGTCATGGTAGCTCACATATTGAAGAATCAGCATACAATGTGGGAGACCTAGGTTTGGTATCTCTCTGGGTTGGGAAGATCCCCTGGAGGAGGGCATGGCAACCCATTTCAGTATTCTTGCCTGGAGAATCCACATGGACAGAGGTACCTGGCAGGCTACAGTCCATGGAGTCACAAACAGTCGGACATGACTGAGCAACAAAGCACACACAGGTCATCAATGTTAGCAACTGCCTTGTGTTAGCAATCTCTTGTGATAAAGAGATCAAAAGTTCTATTTTTACATGTTCCAAATAGTTTAATTTTAAATGATATCTGATACCTTTTATCTCAGTGCCTAATTTTTATATGTAAAACTAAGAAAGTGCTTGTTACCTGTCAATTCTATACAAGGTAAATGATGCAAAACCCATAATCACTTAATATCTTTAGAATCTCTGAATAGTTTCATTTCATTTTTGCTGACTGAGGCAAACTAAGTACGCTATTTCATTTCTTTCATAAATTGTAGCAAGCTGGAAAAGGCTTTAATGAAGGCAGGGGATCTTTGGTGGTGCCGGTGGATCATTCTAAAGAACTCCCCCTTTTTTTTCAACAGAGTTTATGATGATTGGGAGCAGAGCATATTAATTCCCAGTAAATATCTATAGTTTTCAAAGATGAAGAAATAATCTCACAGAAGAAATCAGGCAAAAAGCCCACATCTCCTGTTGATTATGTGCCCATTCCTAACTATCTCTTCACTAAGCCTACAGAGTAACCCCTGACTGAGTCAGCTCATTCAGATGTCTTGAAACCATGCTGACTCCCTTTTTAGCCTCTTTCCCTTCAGCAGATGTAATAATGCCACTGGCAGGTCTTTGGGGACTTTTCCTTTCTGCTCTCCACCCTCATTACTTCTGCCATCTGGTCTGTTTCTGTTTTACTTCCATTCAGCAGATGGGTCCTGCCCACCCCTCCTACACTGACCTGAATGAGTTTCTTGTGGTTTAGCACACCCATGAATCTGGACAGGTACAATGACAGACACTGCAGCAGTACCAGGCTCCCAAACCTAGACAGATATGAAAGAGAAGACTGGGACTGTTCAAAGCAAGGAGAATTAGGTCAAGCTATTTCTTTTCTTTTGGCTCTATAAAGGCAATGTGAAAAAAATCCTCATTTGTTGCCAAATGGAGGTCATGTTCTATAGAAGTCAAACTTACGCTGTTGTTTTGGTTAAAGGATTGTGATTCATATTGCTGAAATTTGTCCAGCATTTGATATTCATGGAGTACAAGTGGATACTTGGTTATAATTTGTTGTGTTACCTGTTTTCGTTGACTATATTATGTTGTTTAAATACATACATTATGTGAGTTCAATAATGTACTCATTTTTATAGGGACATCGATGTATAAGGTAAATGCCATCCTCAAGTAGATATTAGGTCTATTGAAAAACATTACTAAGCTATGAAATAACTATCTTCGGTGTAAAGCCACAGTTTTCAGTCCTGAATAATGAAGTACATATTATGAAATACAATAGAATTCAAAGAATGAAGACTCAGTACTTGGAAGAAGAGGAAAGTGATGAAAGTGAATAATGAGAACAGTTTGCCCCTTGAGAGGAAGACACTATATGTCTGTTTGAATAATAAATTCCTTCTAAGTGTTATTCTAGTTTAAATAATCTGAGATAAAGTTTAAAAAAGTATTCCACAATAAAATCAGCTAAGATGACAAGGATTCGATTAAGCAGTAATTGATAAAAGTTAAGAGTACACTTCAGTGTCTAACTCTGTTTTTTACAGAAAGATTCTATAAAAAATTAAATTCTGTGCATATGTATTAACATAAATTACTTATGAATTTTGTGGGATATAGCAGTGAAGAAATGAATACTTTATAAAAAACACATGTGAACTTATGTGAAACATATTTTGAAGTGCCTGCTGACCTTTTGGGGCCTTCACCAACAGAGTAGGCACAAAGATTTGGGGTGGGCAAAGAATAGCACTAGGACTCTTCCCTGCATGATGAAGATTTTCTTGTCCATGAGATGGTGTTCCATTGATTCTGGGGTCAAGTATACTCTTTTGAAAACATTTAAAATAAATTATGCATGAGAAGAATCTGAGGGAGTCCCTCAATGTAAAGAAATACTGAAAGGCAATGAACTTTACGGTCAAAATAGGGCTCCTGTATCATCTTGCTGAAAGGATGTAGTTTGTAATAAATAAATGTATATAATGAAGTTACACAAAAACAGTTAATAATTATAAACATATTAGAAATCAGTTTTATTTCATAAAAGAACTTTTGCATCTAACCTTTTATCCTCAAAGTATATATTTTTCAAATTAATATTTCTCAAAAAATAGTATATAACATGCCAAAAAGCATCTCCTACATTTTAAAATATGTTATGAAAAATATTACATATAACTCTTGAGTTAAGAGTTTTGGACTAACCTCCCCTTTAATTTTTTGTAACAGGAACTAACCATTATATAAATTCAGACTTAAGTACAGAGTACTGAGAAACATGGTATTGAGTCATAGGGGTAAGAGGGATCTGAATCCTCGTCATGTACAACAAAATTTTATTGCTTTTAGAGTACTTTTAACAATATCAAATAGAAAATTCTGTCATCTTTTAATGGTAATTATACGCACACAAAATCTAGAAGTTCAAAAACCTGGAGGAAACCAAGGCTTATCTATCTGTATCATCTTAAAATTAGAGTTAAAACCAGATACAGTAGTAAGTTGGCAATTTAATATCTTTAATTACTAAACTAGATGTTTTGCATGATAGAACCATCCTGTGTATGTTGACTCAGAAAGTATGAAAAACTGAAATGTCTGAAGGATGGTGGGAATATTAACCTGAGTGAAGTGACTAGAGCTTAGATTTTAAACTTGGGTGAGGTTAACTTGGGAATCAGAAAATAACTTGGACCTATATGTAGTTCTTAATAGAATTTTGGGCAAGCAAGAAAGTCATCATTAATAAAGGAGGGAGTCTGTTGATTAGTTTCACAGGAAATATATTCTAAGAGTGTTCACATGCCACAAAGACAGGAAAATGAGCGTGAGAACAGCAGGGAAAGTGGAAGTGTGTCTGAAGGCAATAGCTTTTCCTCCAGTTAAGAGGGAGAACTTGAGCTCAAAACCAGAAGGGTTAGAATGGTAGCAGAGTGCCTCTGGAGTTGGGCCATGATGGAATCTGAGGTCAGAAAGAAAGGTTTGATTCTCGACATAAAGAGAGATGAAGAATTTTCTGAGACCTGAGAGGAAGATGAAAGGGTAGGTGCAAACACCAATATGTTGAGTTGGGAAAACTGATATGCATGAACTCAGCCTCCACAAGCACATGGGAGTGGGCCCACAAGCTCAGAAGAACAAGATCTTAGATACTAGAGGAGAGAAAAGGGTTGAAACATATTAGGGTGGACACATACTGAGGAACCAGCCGGAGATAGAAGGATTGCTTAGCAGAAATAAATACCTTGAGCTGCTGGATTATCATACTTTATAAGATAACATGTAAAGCAAAGTGATTTTACTCTGAGACTTTGTCTTGTATTCTGGTATCATAATAGGGTTTCCCAGGTGACCCAAGTGGTAAAGAAGCCACCTGCCAATGCAGGAGGCATAAGAGACACAGGTTCAACCGCCAGGTCAGGAAGATCCCCTGGAGGAGGAAATGGCAACCCATTCCAATATTCTTGTCTTGGGAAATCCTACGGATAGAGGAGCTGGGCAGGCTGCAGTCCATAGGGTCACAAAAAGTCAGACACCACTAAAAAGACTTAGCACACATGCACTGGTATCATAATAATTTGGCCAAACTGTTTATTGGTGGTACTGAGATTCAATGCATTCCTGAGTCTGTACAAGGAATAGGTGATGTACTCATCAGAAGAAAAATGTGCTCGTTACTAGCACTTACTAGCCAACCACCCAAAATTCCTTACACTACCTTGATTAACATTATTTTTATAAACAGCATCACTATTCAGGTGTATTTGACTCATTTTTATCACAGGTCCAAGAAAAAAGAAAATCTTGGAAAACCAGTGTTTTCCCCAGCTGAGTTCAAAATGAAGCAAAAAAGAACTGCAAAACCTGGGCAACTAAAGAGTGAGGAAATCCAGTCTGCTTCCGTATAAGAAAACATTACAGCGCTGAATCTGAAGGTAACAATAGATATGAAGTTACCCTGCTATTATCTCAGAAGGACATTTTCTGTTCATTGGGATTTTTAAAATGTGTTTATGTATTGGGCATTGGAAGTGAAGAGAAAAAAAAAAGATTATGCAACTGATCATGCTTTATGTTTTAAAGTCATACAACATTGCTAAACCCAAAAATACTATTCATTTTCTATGTCTTGGTATCAGTTCAGTTCAGTCGTCCAGTTGTGTCTGACTCTTTGCGACCCCATGAATCGCAGCACGCCAGGCCTCCCTGTTCATCACCATCTCT
>SJYX01015937.1:92716-128875 GCA_006410675.1 Oreotragus oreotragus
CACAACTGGGTATTGTTTTTGCTTTGGCTCCATCCCTTCATTCTTTCTGGAGTTATTTCTCCACTGATCTCCAGTAGCATATTGGGCACCTAACGACCTGGGGAGATTCTCTTTTGATATCCTATCATTTTGCCTTTTCATACTGTTCATGGGGTTCTCAAGGCAAGAATACTGAAGTGGCTTGCCATTCCCTTCTCCAGTGGACCACGTTCTGTCAGACCTCTCCACCATGACCTACCCATCTTGGGTGGCCCCACGGACATGGCTTAGTTTCACTGAGTTAGACAAGGCTGTGGTCTATGTGATCAGACTGGCTAGTTTTCTGTGATTGTAGTTTCAGTCTGTCTGCCCTCTGATGCCTTCTCTCAGAGCCTACCATCTTAGTGAGGCTTCTCTTACCTTGGATGTGAGATATCTCGTCACAACTGCTCCAGCAAAGCCCAGCTGCTGCTCCCCACCTTGGACATGGGGTATCTCCTCTAGGCCGCTCGCTGCTCTAGCACCATGTAGCCCAGTCTACATTCTGGTCCTCCTAATAACGAAATGTCTTCTCATATTCCCCAGTACACAAGTTGCTATGATATCCAGGTCTTTATTTCTGTTTACCTCTCATCAATACATAATTTCAGAAGAGAGTATAAACTTGTTTAAAGAGGAAAAATATAGCATCATAGAGGAAGTACATTTTGCCTTGGGTATTTACTGAAATAGGGAAATATCCTGAGTTAAAAGGTTTTTCCTTTTTAGCTATCTTTAGTCTTCCTTATATTTGATTTTCAGATTAAATGAATTAAAATATAAGGGCATGCTGGTACAGTATAGGCAACAAATCTTAGCTCACATTTAAATCTTTAAACAATCTTAAATAGCCAGTATTTATTTATAATATGGAGCCTGGCAACATGGTGGGACCACATAAAAACCTGTGCTACTTTTACAGATCAATTCACATCTCTTAAAGTATAATTATGGTTAGAAGTAAGATGGTAGGTGTTGCAAGAGAGCATCAGAGGGCAGACACACTGAAACCATACTCACAGAAAACTAGTCAATCTAATCACACTAGGACCAGGGCCTTGTCTAACTCAATGAAACCAAGCCATGCCTGCAGGGCAACCCAAGGTGGGCAGGTCATGGTGGAGAGGTCTGACAGAATGTGGTCCACTGGAGAAGGGAATGGCAAGCCACTTCAGGATTCTTGCCTTGAGAACCCCATGAACAGTATGAAAAGGCAAAATGATAGGATATCAAAAGAGAATTTCCCCAGGTCGTTAGGTGCCCAATATGCTACTGGAGATCAGTGGAGAAATAACTCCAGAAATGGCTGGATGGCATCACGGACTCAATGGACGTGAGTCTGAGTGAACTCCGGGAGATGGTGATGGACAGGGAGGCCTGGCATGCTGCGATTCATGGGGTCGCAAAGAGTCGGACACGACTGAGCGATTGAACTGAACTGATGGTTAGCAGTAACCTAATATACCTCCAAGTAGCATGTAAACTTGAACAGTGAAGTGTTCCAAATCTTATGGATCATATATTAGATGCCAAACACTGCCCTAGGTATCTTACATACTCAGGCTATGTAATAATCACAAAAATCCTATGACGTTGCCTAGGGTCACATACCTGGTATATGAAAGTGATGGTATTCAAACCCTGAAAGCTGATAAAGAGCCCTTATTCTACTCCCTAAACTATACTTCTTCCATATCAACTCTCACTTAATAGGAGATATGCATGTAATATAAGGGGTTTGCTATAATTAAGAGAAGCCATATCACATTCTAAGCAGGTAGACACTACCTGTCTTCTCGTGCTGTCTCCAGACTCTACAAGAGTGACTGCATCAAACATGTCATTACTTTTTCAAGAAAATATTCTGATCATATTTTAAAAGTTTGATATTTTTGTATGGTCAACAATATCTACAGAATATCCTCTTCAAGCAAAGGAGAAATGGAGGTGCTAGATAATGATCTGGGTAGCAGGCAAAAACTCAAAATGTCTTGCCAGAAACTGAGGTCATTCAGTTCAGTTCAATCACTCAGCCATGTGCAACTCTTTGAAACCTCATGGACTGCAGCACGCCAGGCTTCCCTGTCCATCACCAACTCCTGGAGTTTGCTCAAACTCACGTCCATCAAGTTGGTGATGTCATCCAAACATCTCTCCTGTCATCCGCTTCTCCTGCTGCCTTCAATCTTTCCCAGCATCAGGGTCTTTTCCAATGAGTCAGTTCTTTGCATCACATGGCCAAAGTATTGGCGCTTCAACTTCAGCATCAGTCCTTCCAATGAATATTCAGGATTGATTTCCTTTAGGATTGACTGGTTGGATCTCCTTGCAGTACAAGGGACTCTCAGGACTCTTCTCCAGCATCAGAGTTCAAAAGTATAAATTCTCCGACGCTCAGCTTTCTTTATAATCTAACTCTCACATCCATACATGACTACTGGAAAAACCATAGCTTTACTAGATGGACCTTTCTCGGCAAAGTAATGTCTCTGCCTTTTAATATGCTGTCTAGGTTGCTCATAGCTATTCTTCCAAGGACCAAGCATTTTTTTTATTTCATGGCTACAGTCACCATCTGCAAAGAAAATAAAGTTTCCATTGTTTATCCATCTACTTGCCATAGAGTGATGGGACTGGATGCCATGATCTTCGTTTTCTGAACATTGAGCTTTGAGTCAGCTTTTTCACTCTCCTCTTTATCTTTCATCAAGAGGCTCTTCAGTGCTTCTTCACTTTCTGCCATAAGAGTGGTGTCATCTGCATATCTGAGGTTATTGATATTTCTCTCAGCAATCTTGATTCCAGCTTGTGCTTCTTCCAGCCCAGTGTTTCTCATGATGTACTCTGCATATAAGTTAAATAAGCAGGGTGACAATATGCAGCCTTGACGTACTCCTTTTCCTATTTGGAACCAGTCTGCTGTTCCATGTCCAGTTCTAACTGTTGCTTCTTGACCTGCATGATTTCTCAGAAGCCAGTCAGGTGGTCTGGTATTCCTATCTTCTGAAGAATTTTCCACAGTTCATTGTGAACGACACAGTCAAAGGCTTTGGTGTAGTCAATGAAGCAGGAATAGATGTTTTTCTGGAACTCTCTTGTTTTTTTTGATGATCCAGTGAATGTTGGCAATTTGATCGCTGGTTCCTCTGCCTTTTCTAAATCCAGGTTGAACATCTGGAAGTCCACTGTTCACGTACTGTTGAAATCTGGCTTGGAGAATTTTGAACATTACTTTGTTGGCATGTGAGATGATTGCAGTCCTGCAGTAGTTTGAGCATTCTTTGGCATTGCCTTTCTTTGGGATTGGAATGAAAACTGACCTTTTCCAGTCCTGTGGCCACTGCTGAATTTTCCAGATTTGCTGTCACATTGAGTACAGTACTTTAACAGCATTGTCTTTTAGAATCTGAAATAGCTCAACTATTTATAAGTGCAATAAATTCCAAGAAATATAGACTGGTCAATTACAAAATGTGTTCCTCTTGCAAGTGCACGTTTCTCAGTTTTGAATGTGAGCCTTGGGATTACAGGGAAGCAAGGAAAAATAATTAACTGTGCAAATAAGTAGTATCTCAACAATAGACAATATAGACACAAAACCCAGTACAAGTTTCACCATAGATGGTGAGATACAGACTACTGGTACAATTAAGAAGGCAGCATTAAGTTTTGTTATTGTTTAAAAGGGTAGAGATGAAGCAGGAAGGTAAATCAGAACATAGCTTTGCATACTGCATAGTGATAGAAAGTCAGGTATTCCTCAGGATCGTTACTCCCACATGATTACATCCACATATAAGCCTAATTGAGCTGTCTTCAAAATGATCAATAAATCTGAAAGAGATGCATTTGCCAATTATTCCTAATCAGGGCAAGAAAGTGTGTTAGAATAGAATAAGCAAACTATCAAAATTCCATTCTCTCTTCAATACCACAGTTCTCTTTAATTTTTCAAAACAATTCTCAATCTTTTCTCAACAGGGTCTTTCACTTTCTCATTAACAAAAATCTGATATATGTTAAAATCACAGAACTTTAACAATTCCCTAAGAAATCATGTGGAGTCTAGACAGAAAACCCAATCAAAAAATGGGCAGAAGATCTAAATAGACACTTCTCCGAAGAAGACATACAGATGGCCAAGAGGCACATGAAAAGATTCTCAGCATAATTATCACATAAATGCATATCAATGCTTTAATATCACTGCACACCAGTTAGAACCTAGATGTCCATCAACAGAGAAATGGATTTAAAAAAATATGTGGTAAGTGTATACAGTGGAATATTTGTTGTTGTTTAGTCACTAAGTCTTGCCTGACTCTGTGATCCTAGAGTCACAGAGTGACTACAGTGAACTGTAGTCCACCAGATTCCTCTGTCCATGGGATTTCCCAGGGAAAAATAGTGGAGTGGGTTTCCATTTCCTTCTCCAGGGGATCTTCACCACCCAGGGATCGAACCTGAGCCTCCTGCATTTCCAGCAGATTCTTTACCACTGAGCCACCTGGAAAGCTCAATGGAATATTACTCAGCCATAAAAAGAATTTAATAATGCTATTTGTAGCAACATGGATGGACCTAGAGATTGTCATACTAAGGGAAGTAATATAGAGAAGACAAATATATTGCTTATATGCAGAATCTTTAAAAAATGATACAAATGAACTTACTTACAAAACAGAAACAGACTCATAGACTTAGAGAACAAATTTATGGTTACCAGGGTAGACGGGAGGAACAGATTGGGAGTTTAGGATTGATATTACACACTGCTCTATTTAAAACAAAAAACCAACAGGGACCTACTGTATAGCACAGGGAATGCTGCTCAATATTCTGTAATAAGCTAAATAGGAAAATAACTTGAGATACATGCATCAGTTTGCTGTACACCTGAAACTAACAACACTGTTAATCAACTATATTCCAGTATAAAATAATTTTTTAATGAATAGAAAGTAAAAGTCAACCAAAAAGTATGGCCAACAAAAATATTAAAAATTTATTCCAGCCAGATGAAATAAATTTTATAGAACTTCTGAAAAAGTCTGTAAAACAGTAAACTGAGGGATAACATGCCTTTAAAAGGACAAGAATTTGTGACACTAACAGAGGGAGAAGTAAAAATAGTAGGATGTGGAAAAAACAATTAGAATTATTGGCAATGAAAGAAATACTGAAGTTATAAAGTTAGAATAGTCATGATAAAATCTAGTTTGCAGCCAAAGCAAGATTAATGAATTGAGACATATTATTGAGAAATTTATGCCATTCTTTTCTAAATGTTTCACAAATGAGTCTTCTAACAACCCTATGAGGTAGGCATTGTTATTGTCAACATTTTACAAATGAGGAAGCTGATGTATAGAGGTTAATTAACTTGCTCAAAATTGTACATGTAGTAAGTGAAGAATTCACCCAGAGCACTGCTCACAGAGACAAAGAAATAAGAAGCAAGAGAGAGCAATTGAGAGATTTAGGGTACAGACTGACAGGAACCTGGGGACTGATAGCCTCTAATTTCCAAATAATGGTTAATTCTAAAAAGCAGGGTATAGTTATTAAGAACGGTGTTTAATGGCATCTATAGCTACAGGTAGGAAGGTGGCAACAATGTTAAATTTGAGTGATAGGTATTTGAGTCTCCTGATATTCAGAAAAAATCATGAAAATTAAAGTTTAAAAAAACCTCAAAGTGAAATGCAGAACATAATGTATATTTTTTTTGTCAAAATATATTACATGTACACAAGAACTACAGAAACTTTTTTTTTTTCGTTTGGTAGATGCTTTTTCATTTTGTAAACACTTTTTTACAAGATGCTTCTGTAAAGAACATTTGGTAGGGCATTGGTTCAGTTCAGTTCAGTCACTCAGTCGTGTCCGACTCTTTGCAACCCCATGAATCGCAGCAGGCCAGGCCTCCCTGTCTATCACCAACTCCCGGAGATCACTCAGACTCACATCCATCGAGTCCGTGATGCCATCCAGCCATCTCATCCTCGGTTGTCCCCTTCTCCTCCCGCCCCCAATCCCTCGCAGCATCAGAGTCTTTTCCAATGAATCAACTCTTCCCATGAGGTGGCCAAAGTACTGGAGTTTCAGCTTTAGCATCATTCCTTCCAAAGAAATCCCAGGGTTGATCTTCTTCAGAATGGACTGGTTGGAGCTCCTTGCAGTCCAAGGCACTCTCAAGAGTCTTCTCCAACACCANCTTGTGTTTCTTCCAGCCCAGCGTTTCTCATGATGTATGCTGCATAGAAGTTAAATAAGCAGGGTGACAATATACAGCCTTGACGTACTCCTTTTCCTATTTGGAAGCAGTCTGTTGTTCCATGTCCAGTTCTGACTGTTGCTTCCCAACCTGCATACAGATTTCTCAAGAGGCAGGTTAGGTGGTCTGGTATTCCCATCTCTTTCAGAATTTTCCAGTTTATTGTGATCCACACAGTCAAAGGCTTTGGCATAGTCAAGAAAGTGGAAATAGATGTTTTTCTGGAACTCTTGCTTTTTCCATGATCCAGCGGATGTTGGCAATTTGATCTCTGGTTCCTCTGCCTTTTCTAAAACCAGCTTGAACATCAGGGAGTTCACGGTTCACGTATTGCTGAAGCCTGGCTTGGAGAATTTTGAGCATGACTTTACTAGCATGTGAGATGAGTGCAATTGTGCAGTAGTTTGACCATTCTTTGGCATGGCCTTTCTTTGGAATTGGAATGAAAACTGACCTTTTCCAGTCCTGTATTCTATCCATAACTCAAGGTATGTTTTTTGATTCAGACATATGTTTCTGGGCATCACTTCCAGTTTGGCTAGATTCTAAAAAACTTTATCACTTTGGGGAAGTATTAAGAGATACTTTGAACCAATTTACAATTCACTTATGGAATACGGTATATCTTCCTTGTAACTTCCACTTTCATGATTTTTACCACTACATATCCTAAACTTCTCATTTCAAAAACTAGAAACTGAGTTTATCTATCTTTGGAACTTTAGTTTAAAGGAAGTAAATATTTTCATTAAAATCTCCTTGATAATATTTTACTTATTTACACTTAAAATAGTATCTGATAATCTTTTTCTTTTTTACAGATTTCACTGTTTTAAATATGTCTATCACCAAATATTAATACAAGTAGTTTCCAAATGGCCACCCTTTAAGAGAACTGTGTGAAATTGCTGAAAAGATCAATTTGGATAAAGTTAGGTTCTTCTCATGGAATGTCCTCCATGGGCTACAGAAACTAGATATGGAAACAGGTAAAGTGTTCTTACCTGTTTGAAAATTTTTTTCTATTTTAATTCCATAGATAGGTGGTAGTAGAAGGGAAGCAGATAAAAACAGTCTCTGGCTCTTAAAGTTTATTTTATACCATACCCTTTACAACAGAATTTCACATTATTGATCCGTATTGCCCAATTCCATTTCACTGAGTCCCATGAGAGTTGAAATTGCAGACTGAGATAAACTAAAAGTACCAAGTTCATCATGTTTAAAACTGCTTTTTCAGGGTATTGCTTTCTCTCTGCTGCTTCACTGCTGTTCCTCTACCACTGAGAGGTTGTAATTGCAAAATGGATGGGGGGGGGAGGCAGTTATGATCTGATGTACTATAGTCTGTGATGTGTGTCTGAAAGATTTATGTTCTGATTAAAGAACCCTTGATTGAATTTTTTGATAGAAAATTGTTTTGGTCATTGGCACATGTGCCGCATATTCTTTGATCCAAAGTCTGTTTCATTTATTGCTTGAGAAAGAAAAGAAGGCCTCGGAAAGAAAAATACTATGAACAGAAAGAAGATTAAATGTAGTCCACATTATAAGGCATGCATTGGAATTTAGTGACCAGTAAATCATCGTCAAGAAAGACTTTCCAATGCATTGTCTTTTTCAGTTGATCTTTCAGTCAGTCACCCATTCATCCATTCATTTATTCATTCATCATGTATTTGTTGATTTAACACATATGAGTGAACACGCCTATGTGCTAGGCGTGGTTTTAGGCACAAAGGATATATCAGTAAAGAATATGACAGGGACAGTGTTTTCTAGTTTGTAGTGATGACTGTCCACCTCAAGCAAAGGACTGACTGAATGAGGATTTCCAACAGCAACAGATGCCATAAAGCAAATAATACAGGGTTTGAAGTGATACAATGTAATGTGGAGGGGTAATGTTCTTAGATTATATATAGGCAACAAGTGGACTCTCAGGAGGTGACATTAAAGAGACAACCATGTAACTGTCTACTAGGGGTAAGAAGGGGTCAAAGGAAAGAGTAAGCAGTATCAGAATATTCCAAGCAAAAAGTCCTAAGGTAGACGTGAGCTTGGCTTGGTCTAACATTAAGTTGACTAGTGAAAGATGGACTATTGTGGGCACGGTGATTATAAGATTAGAGAATCAAGACTTCTACTGTGGCATGCAGTATTGCTCAATCCTTTCCGCACATTTGAACCATCGGGGGGAGTTTTAAAACTAGCAACACCTAGTTACACTGCACTTGAATCACTACCATGGGGCTTTGCAGGTCATGGAATTGCTTCTGCATTTCATCCCAGGTGAAATGGTAACACTTCTCCCCTTCAATGTCTTCTGGCTTACAGCTAACAGTAAGTGATAAAACGCTTACTGAACACGTTGACAAACAACACTGTCTCATCAGATCAACAGCTTGTATATCAGAACATAAGAAGTTACATTCCCCATAACCAAAACTTAACAAATTACATTTCCCATAACTCATAACCAAATGTTTAAACAATGCATATTGCCTTTTGTAATTCACTTCCGCATTTCCCTACTTGCTATCAAACTGCTACTACCCCTTCAACCTCTGAAGAAGGTCCTTTCCTCTATTATTTCACCTTTGCCTGATCACAGAACCGACAGTGATTTCAGAGTTACAAGCAGCTCATTCCTTAAAGCATCTAGACTCAGATGACCTAACAGAGTGAGTTGACTCCTTGAGCAGAAGCTATTTTTTCCCCACATTGAATGGAAGAATTTTAAATATGCCATTAATTATTTTGACTTCAGTGATGCAAACTTGTTTCCAGCTGAACCCATCATCAATCTTAACTTTCAATTCAGAATGCTTGTCCTGAAACTCCTGAGTGCTCCTTAGTCCAAACATGTACTCAGGGCTTTTGTAAGAGTTACCTTAGAATTGCTAAAAATATAGCATCCTTTAAAAATCAAGTTCAAAAAGTTATATGTGATCATACTTCTCAGCCTTCTCTCAACTAGCCTTCTGTTTGCTGCCAAAACTTTCCTTTTCTGGAATGGGCTGTTATTCAGGGAGCTATTGATGATAATGCATTGGGGGCTGAGAACTGTTAGAAAGGACAGATATGAGGTGGTCTTATCACCTTTTGTCTGAAATTAATAAAGGTCTAAGGAAGAGAAGAGAGGTGTTAGTTCAATTTGGGGCCAAGAAGAAGAGATTTGAAAAATTAGAAAAATTTTGATATTAATAACCTTAGAAAATAATGTGCTATCAACTTTGTCTCCTGTTCTTTTGATTAAGGGCACTAGGTAGTGTTTTCTGGGCCAGAAGTGAATAATGCAGATTTTATGTATTTGATTACCTTGGTGTTGAATGAAATGTATAGCAGAAAGGACAATGAAGCCAAATAAGATTCAACTCCACTGTGTCCATTTATCAGATCTTGTGAGATTAACACCACTGAAATATAATTTTCATTAGAAGGTTTTGTTTCCCTCAAGGACATTGACTCCCTGGTGCCCTGGTCCTAAATAGAAGTTTTATGAATCTTGATTACCTTGTGGAAAATGAAATGTATCAGAGAATTCAGATTTGCATTTATTTGTGTGGGGGAGTTAAATTTATTTCCTGCCAACATCAGCAAGTCTGATTTTAGAGAATGCAGCTCATTAGAATAAACTAACCGCATTAGAATATATGCTGCTCCATTCCTCTCTGCCAGCTGCTCTGGGTACTACATCCTGAGAAGCCATAGAGAATACAGTCCCCACCCCCAGCCCTCACTGAACCTAATTCACTGATTTTGTCCAGATTAGGTAATGGATCAAACAATCCTTTCTAATAGCTAGACTGTAGACAAGTCCTCTATCAGGTCTTAGGCAAGAGAAATTCCTATTTAAAAAAAAAAAACAAAAAACTGGAGGACTGCCATGCAGTCTGTGTAGTTCCTAAAGGAAAGCACCAAAATTCACGCATAAGAAGCATATGGCAAGTCGGTGTGTAGAAAGACACAATGGAACAGCAGCCAGTTTCCAACAGATATATTTGAACTGTTTTCTTCTCCCAACATGAAACTACAGAAAGATTTGCTTATTGGGCTCAAGATCTATTCCATTTTTAATTCTTTTTTTTCTAATCCTTCCTTCCACATATATACCATCTATCCCATTTCCATTTCCAATGTTATCAGTGTTTTACAGGCCAATGTCATACTTATTGCTTTAGTCTCCAAATTCATCTCTTTCCTCAAATTCTCAGAGAGCAGTTCTCATTTTCCCAACACAGACACAAATGCACACTTATTCTCACATATGAAAAAAATCAATTATTCCCAATCATGTTAGTCTTCAAAAAAGTATTTTAAAATGTTCACTAATAGTCACTAAAACATATGTATATATAATAAAATATTGTCATCAAACTACTGGTAAGTTTTATTGTGTCATTCCACTAATTGACAGTCTTAAATATCTCTTCATTTTAGATGAATGTGAAGTACCTTAATCTGGCTGTGAGGGTCCCCCAACTACCTGCTGTAATGGCAATTCAGGGCTCTGCACGTTGCAGCTCACAAAGGTTAAGTGAGGCATCAATGAGACTTTACACATGAAGTGTTTACCACAGTGCCAAACACTCTGAAAGAATTCAAGCAAATCCTGTGGTCATCATCATCATTTCAATATAAGGTAACCTTAGGATAATCAGGCTATTGACGCTTGGTTTTCCAAACATTTCAAATTGTGAATTTTCATGTCCACACTAGGAATTATGTTGCATCTCTCCTTTCACCTACATGCTGCCGTTTCTTTAAGACTCAAGAAGGACACACAGGTAGTTGGTAGTAACAAAGGGCTTTGTCATCTGAATACCTGATTTTGAATCCTGTATCTCCTATTTCTGTGGAAGTTGTTAACCTTTGTAAACCTTAGTCGTCCATCAGTCAAATAGGATAATCACAATACTCACCTCCTAGACATATGAGAATTAAATAATGCATATCAAATATGTTACATGGTGCACTGTAGACATTCAACTGATATTTTTTGAACCATTACGTCCAAGTTCCATACTCTCCAAAAATCTTGTCTCAAACAGCCCCACCCCTGGTGGCTCAAATCTTTATTTAAAAATGGTTTGTGCCACTCAGCACAGAATCTTTGGCTTGTTACAGCATTGCCATTGATTGAATCATTTGTTATTATGAACTTTTGCCCCCTAAAGGGCTTTGACTTTTAGAAAAGACAAAGAATTATATTCTGCCTCCCCTACTCAAAGTGCCTACCCTGTGATTTGCCTTCATTTGCATTCACTTATTTACTTACACATGCAGTCAATAAACATGCTCTGTCATGTTGATTTGCTTACTAAAACTACCTATATTACTGAGTTCTTGATCTCATGGGATTAAGAGTTTTATAGGAAAACAAAAACAAATAGAATGTTAGAAAGAGTAAAAGTCATTAAGTCATACTATAGTTAAGAATCAATGACTCAGTGCTTTTGAAATTTTAAAATGTTAACTTCTTACATTCTCATCTTTAGGTGATATGAAGTATTAGGGGCAATGCTCATTGCTCAGTTTCTCTGGCTTTGGAAATTATTCCCATTAAGAATTACTGTTTTCTTCAAAGTGTGAGCATGATTCAGGCAGACTTATATCATCTGGTGGCTAATGTTCTCTATTAATTCCTATCAAAATAATTTTATGTTTTCAGCACATGGTTGGGTACTAAGATTGTTGCTGAGCTGCTGAACAGGAAACAGGACATTTAGGATGGAACAGTGTGTCAGCAACAGCTGCTCAAACCTAATATGTAGAATCTGTTGGTTAGGAAAGCGGCAAAAAGTAGCATTTATCAAGAGCATTTATCCAGTGGGGGGTGGTGGGGGGAGGAGCGCATGAGAGAGTAGTGTTTCATTGATCTGTGAGAAGTTTATTTTTCCATTCTACACTGTTAAAGTAATCAATTTCTTAAATAAAGCAAAAGTGCCGGTATTGATAATCCCAATGATGGTTTAAGTTTTCCAGGACCACAGAGGTATCATATTGATGTTATAATAACACAAATGCCAGGCTTGATTGTGTCTGTCACATTCACTGGTGGGATTTGATTGCTAGAATTAATTCCTCACTGTGAAAAAGATGTTTTCAAAATGTTTGGTTTAGGGCTGTTGAATTAGGAGGATATAAAGGACTTTTTATTTCATCCTCCCTTGGCTGTAATAGACATTTTGTGATTACAGAAAGTGGGACCAAAGTAACAGAGCATTAAAAGAGAAAAAAGAAAAAAAGAAAGAAAGAAAACTGACCACTTTTAGTGTTATTTAACAATATATTCATGAATGGTTTAGTTTATCATTAGTATTTATGATAGTTATAATATGTATTTAAAATATTGTGGAAGGCAGTCAACATGGTGGTATAGGAAGATCCTGAACTCACCTCCTACCATATAAACAACAAATTTACAACTACATATGAAACATTTCTCTCTGAAAAAGACCTGAAGACTGAACAGCTCCTGTACAACAAAGGATGAAAGAGCCACATGAAAAGATGAAAGCGTAGACGAATTAGAGACACAGTATCAGCAAAATTCTTACTTCAGGGTGGTCACCCAAAATCAAGAGATAACTCTCAAATACAAGGCATCTCTGAGGAGCAAAGAGTTTGTGCCCCATATCAGGTACCCTACTCTTGAGAGCTGCACCAGAGAAGTGAGCCCCCAAAATATCTGACTTTTTGAAACTAAATGGGCTTAGATCTAAGAGAACCAGAGATCTGTAGGGAACAAAGGTTTCTCTATTAAAAGGCTTGCATACAAACACACTTACCTTGGAACCCAGTGCAAAGTAGCAGTTTGAAAAGTACCTAAACTGTATGTGAAAGAGATTCATTTGTTAATCTTAAAAAATCTTCCACATGGGAAGAAGTATGTTGGATTTCTCTCTGGAGATAAAGGTGCAGGAGGCATTGTATATTTTTCACTCTCCCTCTACCTTGGTAGCATCTGCCTGGAAAAGCACCATGTTTGTACCCTCTCTCAAACTTGCCAGCACCAGTGGGGGCACACACCTCCTGTGATCTCACTGAAGCTGGCAGGCGTGTGCAGCCTACCCAGGAGTCACCCCTTGCGTGGCCAGGGATAATCACATGTCTGGACCCCATGGGTATGAAGAATCAGAAAGAGAGTTCTTGGTGGGCTACCATCCCCAGGACACAGCACCAACACCAGGCTGAAACACATCCTCAGTCTCCCTGTGAAAAGGCCTATTTCCTTGTCCTGAAGCTTTCATTTGAGGGGCAGGCTTCAGGTTGACAACATAGCTAGAGGCTACAGAAGTCCTCCAAGGGAACAGAGGCCAGGGAATACATCTTTGCATTCTTACTTGACCTCACTACAGATTGACAGTATCTCTCAGAAAGGAGTTTATATGTTTATCTAGAGCCCAGATATATTCAACTGTTGCTAAGCGGACACCTCCAAATTGCCTGGTCTGGCTACCAGCAGGGTCAAAGATTGTGGAACCACAGGACTGTGCACACTTGTAAACCTTAAGTTTCTGCCTGTGGGTCTGGACTCCAATCAGCATGAACTAATAACAAACTGAGGTCTTTCCCTCTGGAACACTCAAAGAAAGGTCTTGGCACATGCTCAATGACTGAGACCTATCAAAAATAAATCAAGCTGCGAAGACTATCACAAAGGTTTAAGAGGCAACCGTGAGCTAAGGCAAGGTTATACAATAAGGTTTATCTTGTACAAAATACTCCTTTAAGAATGCGGAGCATTAGTAACACACAAAAACACAGAGTCAAACAAAAAGAGAAGACAAAAGAATATGTTTCAACCCCAGGGGAAAAAATGTAGTCAGTCAGAGATAAGTAATTTATATGATAAAGAGTTCAAAATCATGCTTACCAAACTGTGAAGAAGAATGGGTGAACACAGAACTTCAATGAAGATAGAAAATATAAGAAAGTATAAAAAAAAAAATTCACAGAGCTGAAGAATGCAATAAGTGAACTGAAAAAACAAAAAAAAAAATACACTAGAGCAGTTCAACAGCCCCCTAGATGAAGCAGAAGAACCTATCAGTGATTTGGAAGATAGGACAGTGGATGTCACCTAAACAGAGCAGTATAAAGAAACAGGAATTTTAAAAGTGAAGACAGATTAAGGACGTATGGGACAACATCAATCAGAGTAACATTCACATTACAGAGATCCCAGAGGGAGAAAAGAGAAAGGAGCAGAATTACTTTAAAAAATTAATGGCCGAACACTTCTCTGGGCTTCCTGAATCTGATGTCTGTTTTCTTCCCTGTACACAATTTATTGCTGGAATTTTCCAAATACTTGTGCACTTTCAGCCAATATCTTTCCAGATAATTCTGCTCCTTTCTCTCTTCTCCTTCTGGGAAAATGTTCCATGTGTACTTGAGGAGAATGTGTATTCTGCTGCTTTTTGTATGGAATGTTCTATACAGAGATCTTTTTCAACTTACCAGGAAGTTATGTCCTGTAAGTTGAAAACTTAAGTCAAAGATGCATTTAATACATTCAACCTACTGAACAACATATCTTAGCCTCATCTACATTACACATGCTCAGAACACTTATCTTAGTTTACAGTTAGTCAGAAATCATCCAACAGTAAGATAGATCAGAAAGCTTTGAATATCTTGTCTAATTGGACACTGTAGTGAGACTGATAAACAGGTTGATTGTACAGTAGTCTTCCCTTATCTGAAATTCTGCTTTTTGCAATTTCAGTTACCTGTGGTCAACCATAGTCTAAAAATACTACTTGGAAAATTCCAAAATGTGTCCCAAGTACACATGGAACATTCCCCAAGACATATAATATGTTATGGCACAAAATAAGGCTCAACAAATTTAAGAAGACTGAAATCATATCAATATTTTCCCTAATTAAAATGGTATAATATTTGAATTCAATTATAAGAACAAAACCAGGACAATCAGAAATATGTGGCAATTAAACAATATACTACTGAACAATCAATGGGTCAATGAAGCAGAAGTAAAAAAAAAAATACCTTGGGACAAATAAAAACAGTAATAACAGTGGTCCCTTGGCCTCCAGGGGGGATTAATTCCAGGATCCAACGTGGATACCAAAATCAGTGAAGGTTCAAATTCTTATGTAAAATGATATAATATAGTAAGCCTTCATATCCATATATGCAGAACCCAAGGAAATAAAGGACCAACTGTACAACATAACCAAAATCGATGGACTGCAGCAAATACAGTTCTAAGAAGGAAGTTTATTGCCACACAGGCCTACCTCAAGCATAGGAAAAATCCCAAATTAACAAGCTGAAGTTACATCTAAAGTAACAAGAAGGAAATCCTAGAAGACATGAGTAAATTCCTAGAAACACACAATCTTTCAAGACTGAATCACCAAGAAATGAAAATCTTAACAGACTGATTATTGAGAGGAGATAGTATTGGGAATTAAAATGGAAGACAAAAAAAAAAACAAAAAACTCCCAAACAAAAGTCCAAGACTAGACAGCTTTACAGATGAAACCTACCAAACATTTAAATAAGATTTGATACCTGTCTTTCTCAAAGTCTTGCAAAAATTGACTGAGAACACCTGCAAATTCATTTTACAGGCCAACGTCACACTAATACCAAAACCAGATAAGGATATAATACACACAGACACACACACACAAATTACAAGTGAATATCTTTGATGAACAAAAATGTAAAAATCCTCACCAAAATATGAGGAAACTGATTTCAGCAATACATTAAAATGCTTGTATACCATCAATTGAGATTTATTCCAGGGATGCAGAAATGGTTCAACATCCACCAATCAATTAACATGATTAACAAAATGAAACATGAAAATCATATGATCTTCTCAATAAATACAGAAATAGTTTTTGACAAAAGTCAATATCTATTCATGATAAAAATTCTCAACAAAGTGGGAATAGAGCGAACATACCGTAGCATAACAAAGACCATATATGACAAATTCACAACCAACATTATACTCAATGGTGAAAGCTGAGAGCTTTTCTTTTAAGACAAGGATGTCCATTCTGGCTGCTTTTATCCAACATATTAGAAGTCCTAGCCAGAAGCATTTAGGCAAGAAAATGAAATAAAAGCCATTCAGAATGGAAAGGAAGAAGTAAAACTGTCACTATTTGCAGATGGTATACTTTTACACATAGAATAAAACCTAACGATGCCACAAAGAAACTGTTATAACTAATAAACAAATTGAGCAAGTTGCAGGGTACAAAATCAATATACAAACATCTCTTGCTTTTTTTTTTTTTTTCATTTAAAAGAACATTTTAGTCCTGGAACAGTTGTGGAAAGCTTTTTTTAAAGTGAAGTATAATTAATTGATTTACAGTGTTGTGTTAGTTTCAGGTATACAGCTAAGTGAATCAGTTATATATATGTATTTCCTTTTCAGATTCTTTTTAATTATAGTTTTCTCTTTTGTTTTTATCCATTAAAAATGAAATTTAAGAAAAATTAAGAAAACAATCCCATTTGCAACTGCATCAGAAAGAATAAAATATCTAGGAATAAACTGAACCAAGGAGGTAAAAGACCTGTATAATTTAAATTTATAAGATATTGATGAAAGAAACTGAAAAAGACACAAACAAATGGAAAGATTCCCATGCTCATGGATTGGAATAACTAACATTGTTAAAATGTCCATATTCCACAAAGCAATCTACAGATTCATCCAGTCCCTATCAAAATACCAATGGCATTTTTCACAGAAATAAAGCAATCCTAAAATTTGAATAGAATCACAAAAGATCCTAAGTAGCTACAACAATGTCAAGAAAGAAGAACAAAACTGGAGGCATCATGCTCTCTGATTTCAAGCTATATTATAATACCATAGTAATCAGAAAAGTACAATATTGGCATGAAAACAGACATATAGATCAAAGGAACATAACAGAGATTCCGAAATAAACCCACACATATTCGTTAATTAATTTTCAATGAAGGAGGCAAGAATATACAATAGGAAAAGGACAGCCCCTTCAATAAATGGTTTTGGGAAAACTGGCCAGCTACATGCCAAAGAATGAACCTGGGACCACTATCTTTTATATTTTCCACGTGTATCACCACACACAAGGTAACTCAAAATGGAATACAGACTTGAACGTAAGACTTGAATTAATAAAACTTTTAGAAGAAAAGGTGGGTGTTAAGCCTCTTGACATTAGGCTTGGTGATGCTTTATTTTTGATCTGACTCCATAGGCAAGGGCACAAACGGCAAAATTAAACAAATGAGACTACACCAAACTAGAAGTCTTCTGCAAACTGAAGAAAACCATCAACAGAGCAAAAAGATAGACTATTGAATGAAGAGAGATATTCATAAATTATATCAGATAAGGGGTTTCCCTGGTGGCTCAGATGGTAAAGAATCTGCCTGTAATGCAGGAGACCTGGGTTCAATTCCTGGGTTGGGAAGATCCCCCTGGAGAAGGAAATGACAACCCACTCCAGTATTCTTGCCTGGAGAATTCCATGGACAGAAGAGCCTGGCAGGTTATGGTCTAAGGGTTCACAAAGAGTTAGACATGATGCGTGATTAATACTTTCACAGAGAAATGCAAATCAAAACCACAATGAGGTACTGTTTCACGCCAGTCAGAATGGCTGCGATCCAAAAATCTACATGCAAGAAATGCTGGAGAGGGTGTAGAGAAAAGGGAAACCTCTTACACTGTTGGTGGGAATGCAAACTAGTACAGCCACTATGGAGAACAGTGTGGAGATTCCTTTAAAAACTGGAAATGTAACTTCCTTATGACCCAGCAATCCCACTGCTGGGCATACACACCGAGGAAACCAGAATTGAAAGAGACACGTGTACCCCAATGTTCATCGCAGCACTGTTTATAATAGCCAGGACATGGAAGCACCTAGATCCCTATCAGCAGAGGAATGGATAAGAAAGCTGTGAAGCTATTTTAAACTGAGTAGATGACTAGCATCAGTTCAGTTCAGTTCAGTCGCTCAGTCATGTCCGACTCGTTGCTGTCTACTAATCTGAATCATTAAAGCAATACAGATAATTTATCAGAGTAATCTAGGGTCTCCCACTCTGCAATGAGATGTGTGTTTCCTATCACCATACATTTGTAATTCACTTGCCTCTTTGCTCTGATGTTCCTTCAGGCTGGATTGAATCCTGAAGGATAATCAAAGCCCCGTAGATACTACCACCCAGGGAGAAACTAATTGTGTTGTAGCCATCATTTTTATAGGATATCATAAGCTGCTACACTTTTTACTACTGTAAATATTAACCATAGAATACACATTATATTTTTTAAAATAAATAAGCTTGATTACTCCTGCAGCTTTTTCTTCCATACTGTATGTTTAACTCCATAACAAGTCAAACTTATCTTTGCCTCAATCCATGGCACTGAATGGTTCCCCTGGATAAGACCTTGAACCAAACAAATTAACTTTAAAAGTATGGAAGAGTATTTCACCTAGCATGCAAATTATTGATTTAGAAAATGTTTAAAGCATTTTCAGGGTAATCAAAAAATTGCAATATTAATGCACATTAAAATACTCAAAATTTTTATAGCCCTGATGACTTAGGTTGCTGGATGTGCCAAAAGAATTTTCATCTACTTGTTTTATCCATGTCACTAATTGGTGCTATTTTTTCAGAAGTGAGTTCCTCCAGAGTCACCACCTGAAGTAACTTATTATAGATTCTTCAGTTCCATTATTCATGTTTGTGCTTCTGCATCTAGATACCACACTACTGTCATCCACTTTATATGACAAATGGTGCTTAGAACTTGCTACCATCAAATGTTGCAAAATAAAATATGTATCCCAGTCATCTAAAGTTAATACAACTTGGCAACTATCCAACATGGGTTAGAGCATTATAACTTCTCAAATACAGTACAACTGTCTGTTTAGAAATCCAGGAGTTAATAAATTATAAAAAGAATAAGAATACTTAAAGCATATATAATGTATGTTCAAGCTGGATTTAGAAAAAGCAGAGGAACCAGAGAACAAATTGCCAAAATCCATTGGATCATAGATAAAAGAAAGAGAATTCCAGAAAAACATCTCCTTGTATTTCATTGACTATGCCAAAGCCTTTGACTGCGTGGATCACAACAAACTGTGGAAAATTCTTCAAGAAATAGGAATACCAGACCACCTTACCTGCCTCCTGAAAAGTCTGTATGCAGATTAAGAAGCAACAGTTAGAACCAGACATGGAATAAAAGACTGGCTCCAAATTGGGAGAGGAGTGCGTCAAGGCTGTATATTGTCACACTGCTTATTTAACTTATATGCAGAGTACATCATGTGAAATGCCAGACTGGAAGAAGCACAATCTGGAATCAAGATTGCCGAAGAAATATCAATAATCTCAGATATGCAGATGACACCACCCTTATGGCAGAAAGTGAAGAGGAACTGAAGAGCCTCTTGATAAAAGTGAAGGATGAGAGGAAACTGAAAAAAAAAAAAAAAACTGGCTTAAAACTCAACATTAAAAAAGCTAAGATCATGGCATCTGGTCTCATCAGTTCAGTTCAGTCGCTCAGTCATGTCCAATTCTTTGCAACTCCATGGACAGCAGCCCGCCAGGCCTTCCTGTCCATCATCTACTCCTGGAGTTTAACCAAACTCATCTCCATTGAGTCGGTGATGCCATCCAACCATCTCAACCTCTATCACCCCCTTCTCCTTCCGCCTTCAATCTTTCCCAGCATCAGGGTCTTTTCAAATGAGTCAACTCTTCGCATCAGGTAACCAAAGTTTCAGCTTCAAAATTAGTCCTTCCAATGAACACTCAGGACTGATCTCCTTTAGGATGGACAGATTGGCTCTCCTTGCAGTCCAAGGGACTCTCAAGAGTCTTCTCCAACATCACAGTTCAAAAGCATCAATTCTTCAGCTCTCGGCTTTCTTTATATTCCAACTCTCACATCCATACATGACTATGGAAAAATCATAGCCTTGACTAGACGGACCTTTGTTGGCAAAGTAATGTCTCTGCTTTTGAATATGCTGTGTAGGTTGGTCACAGCTTTTCTTCCAAGGAGCAAGCATCTGGTCTCATCACTTCATGGCAAATAGATGGGAAACAGTGAAAGACTTATTAACCAAGACTGTGTTATTAATGCGCTTCATGAAAATAATTCCTATCAAAAGCCATGGAAGTACTGCAGAAGTCTAGTAAATAAACATTCTTTGTTAACCACATTGTCTAGCACACTTTTTGGAACTGCATTTACCAAGTTTTCTCAAATCTTTTCAATGTGCTTGTTTTGAAAGTTTTGCTATTTCTAAATTCATCCTTATAAAATATCTATATATTTGACAATCTTTTAAAATAGTTCAATTTTCCTCTCATGCAATAGATTCTAAACACATTAAAACCTTTTGATAAATGTGGTACTTGTGAGCAAATTTCCTGTAAAAGGTTTTTTGAGTTCTTCATCCAAAAAATTTTAATCATAAATATTTCATATAGACTTGATTATATAATTAAATAACCAAACATGAACCTTAAAGAAACTTCTACAGAGATGCTCCATTGACCTGTAGTCTAATGAAATCACAAAGGGCTGATGCCACATGATAACAGATGAGATTGACTGTATCGACAGGCTTTTAATGACAAATACTTATCTAACTGTAGATTAGAAATGCCCATCTGATTCCCTCAAGTTCATTTAGCTTTATTACACATTATCTGATTTTTTCACCAGAATTTTGCAAGCCATGACCTCCAGGTACTGGTCTCCAAATATGTGACAGAGTAAAATAAGATAAATGTTTGATCACAATAAAGAGATAAAAGAATGACTATTTTGAAAAAGATACTTGAGTGTCACAAATTTGTTTTGATGAGTTGAGCACTGTATTACAGGTATTCTATTTTAAATAACATAAAACCAATTCAAATACATTTAACCAAAAGAGGAATTTATTGGGTTCCATATCTAGAAGTCTATGAGTAGATGGAGCTGATTTTACACAAAGTAGATTAAATACTTTAAACAGTGCCATTTGGCTGGTTCTTTCTCTCTTGGCTGTTTCCCTGTGTATAGGAAATTCATTCTAGGCAGGTTTCTCCATGTGCCATTAAATATAATGAGTGGTAGGTATAGTTTGTGATCATATAAGAAGAGAATCCCATTTTTAAAAAAACATCATCTAACAAATCTCAGGGAAGATTTTACTAATTGTCATTTCATTAATCTATCATAGACCTAATATCCAACGATAGGAGTGGAATATATATATGTATATATGATGATGATGATGAATATATATATGTATATATGTATATATAGGTGAGTCAAGCTGCTTAAGTGACAGCCTTACCAAGACAATAGAGAAGAGATACCTGCCCCCATCCCCCATAAAAGGTACTGGCTTCATTTTTTTTTTAACCAGATGACCACTTCTGGTGTTTCCTGCATGGTGAAATAACATATATGATGAAAAATGTGCATAGTAAAATACTGGTCATAAAATACCTCACTGTAATCCATTTTTAGCTACATTTTATTTTTGCTTCAGTAATTATATGATAGAGCAAATGTATATGCCCTAAGTAGACAAGTGAAATCTAAAATAAACTTTTTCTTGAACAGGACTGAATAAAACACTCTTGGGAGCTACTCAGAAGCACACTGTTACATCAAAGAAGCCAGCAATGAGAAGAATAATTTTACTTAATTTCAAAATCATGGTTTGTATAATTTTCTTCCTATACATACTATGACTTAGCTTGAGTTCTTCCCTCCCCCAAAACCATTTTCCTTGTATCTATTCTACTACAGTACCTAGTATATGTTAGCTAAAATAATAGCAATTACAATTTTACCTAAATATGCTTGCTATAAGATTTTCAAAGGTGAGAATTTTTCATCCATGATAATGTTCTGAAATACATCAAAGAAGAATATAGCAGAATTTCATATATCTAAATTATCTTGGCTTAGAAAACAGACACAAAATATAAAATATAGTAACTAAACCTGAAAACATCAAATGGCTATTTATATTCTTTCAAAATTAGTAAAATTTGGTGTTACTATTCCCAAACACAATATTTTATCAAAGTTGCCAACATACCTCAGCCCATAAGTCAGAAATATTTAAGAAACGAGAACTAAATAGTGTATATGTCATACAATGTATATGCTTATAAAGGTGAATCACTCCATTATATTCAAATAGGAGAACAGAAAACACATAAAATACACATAGGGCCGTCTCATATGTCCAGATGAGTTGGCATTGGGCTATGTTTGACTTGAAAAATACATAGGAAAGAAAAATTAACCTCAGGGGAACTCCACTGCTTTTCTGTATCACATCATACTCCCCTTCAGGGTCTTAATCCTCTCTAAATAAGCTATAGCTGTGCAAGCAGAAAGAAAAGAAGTGTGGTTTAACCATTTGTGACTTTGACCACTTTTCCACTGTCCTTACTGATTCACCGCACCAGTCACGTTTGTGCAGTTGTCTCCTATATGGACAAAGGAACTCAGACCACTTCTTCTGACAGACAGGCCGCTACATGGGGAAATCAGCTGTCTGTCAGCAGAGAATTTTATGCTACAAAATTTTCTCCTTGACGATCTTAAAATCTAGATGGTACTGTCATAAATGTAAATATAATTGAGTTTATTTTTAAGAATCTAAAACATGAACAATTAAAAAGAGAAAGAGAAAATGACACAGGAGTTAAGGGGCAATATATATCATGTCTAGTATTTCCTCCATGAAATGTAGCATTCTGTGTACTATAAAGCTATCTGTTGTTCACTCATTGTGTCTGACTCTTTGCAACCCCATGGGCTGCAGCATGCCAGGCTTTCTTGTCCTTCACTAACTCCTGGAATTTGCTTAAACTCATGTCCATTGAGTCGGTGATTCCATCCAACCATCTCATCCTCTGTCACCCCCTTCCCCTTCTGCCCTCAATCTTTCCCAGAATCAGGGTCTTTTGCAATGAGTCGACTCTGCATCAGGTGGCCAAAGTATTGGAGCTTCAGCATCAGTCCTTCCAATGAATATTCAGGGTTGATTTCCACAGAGAATTTTATGCTACAAAATTTTCTCCTTGACGATCTTAAAATCTAGATGGTACTGTCATAAATGTAAATATAATTGAGTTTATTTTTAAGAATCTAAAACATGAACAATTAAAAAGAGAAAGAGAAAATGACACAGGAGTTAAGGGGCAATATATATCATGTCTAGTATTTCCTCCATGAAATGTAGCATTCTGTGTACTATAAAGCTATCTGTTGTTCACTCATTGTGTCTGACTCTTTGCAACCCCATGGGCTGCAGCATGCCAGGCTTTCTTGTCCTTCACTAACTCCTGGAATTTGCTTAAACTCATGTCCATTGAGTCGGTGATTCCATCCAACCATCTCATCCTCTGTCACCCCCTTCCCCTTCTGCCCTCAATCTTTCCCAGAATCAGGGTCTTTTGCAATGAGTCGACTCTGCATCAGGTGGCCAAAGTATTGGAGCTTCAGCATCAGTCCTTCCAATGAATATTCAGGGTTGATTTCCTTTAGGACTGACTGGTTTGATCTCTCAAGAGTCTTCTCCAGCACCACAATTATAAACCATCAATTCAGTTAGAGTACCTTTATAGAGATGAGTCTAGGAAGATGTGGTTAAGTTTGTTGGTGAAAGAATGAGTTTTACACAAGGAAAAACTGTTATGTAAATCATTCAAAATGTATAGATATATCTTTACTGATTCATTGATCCAAAAATGTGTGTATACTTGACTCACACATGAATTATGTGTTAGAATATCAGTTTCCTTTTGTTTTATAACAAGTCACCCTAATATGCAGTGTCTTTAAGCAACCGGGATTTATCGTCAGCATTCTAAGAGGGCAAAAATCAAAAATTCAAGGCCTTTTAAGACCTAGCCTTGGAAATCCCTCCATTTCACTTCTGGGTCATTCTATTCAAAGCAAGTCACAGTGTCTGTCCAGATTGGAAAAGAGGGAACATAGGCTCTACTCTGAGATGGGAGGGAGGGAAAAGTAGGATTAAAAATAAATGTAAGCAATTTTGTTGTCACGTATGCAAACAATTAATCATGTTAAAAGTGCTTTTAGAGACAAAGACCTTCTAAATTACTGACTGCATCACTATTATAACACTTGAAATTTTAAAGTGACAAGTCTGCAAGACAAGTCATATTCCATAGTTTAATAAATTCCAATTTATATAAGGATTTATTAATCTTTAGACTAATGTTAAAATTAGATTCAGGCCTTCTTGTAGACAATACCCTCTGAAATGGAAACAACTAGTGAGTGCTCAGGATATATGGTTCAGTATTAAATCCACTGCTGAGCACCAACAACCCATCTTTTCCCTACAGACAGTTAAGGTAGAGGCTTGTAACTAAGCTAATAGCTCAACTAAGCTAATAGGCTCAGCTTCACAGAGAAATGCTTGAATTTCAGAATGGAGTACTTGATGATCTAAAAATCTTCAGGAAAATTAAAGTATAAAGCTAGTGGTGACAAGGTTCCTCTGTCCAGGAGCTCCTCAATTTTTTTCCAACTTATTTTGTAAATTAGAAATGGAATGAGAAAACTTACCAAACTCACCTAAGACCGACTCAAAGCCAGCCTTAACATCAGTATAGCACAGAGCCCAGATCTAGAGTTACTTGCATTGTTATTCTCAACTGTAACAAATCTGAATATAATTTAATCTGTATGTGTAAAAGTATAGTACCAGCTCTCTCAGCATGGCCTGTAGGCTTCAGAGAGTTCATCATTTTTATGAATATGTATACATATGTGTGTTTATATATTTATGTGTGGTGGTGATGCTTTAGTCACTCAGTCATGTCCTACTCTTGTGACCCCATGGACTGTAGCCTGCCAGACTCCTCAGTCAAGGGATTCTCCAGACAAGAATACTAGAATGGGTTGCCATTTCCTTCTCCAGGGGATTTTCTCAACCCAGGAATCTAACCCAGGTCTCCTGCACTGCAGGCAAATTCTTTACCAACTGAGCTATGAGAAAAGCTATATATGTTGTATATGTATACCTATATCAATCCAGTCAATCCTAAAGGAATGAAAAAAGGAATCCTGAAGGAAATCAAACCAGTTTCAACCCTAAAGGAAATCAACCCTGAACATACATTGGAGGGACTGATGCTGAATACTTTGGCCAGCTGATGCTAAAAGCTGACTCATTGGAAAAGACCCTGATGCTAGGAAAGACTGGGGGCAAAAACAGAAGGGAATGACAAAGGATGAGATGCTTAGAGAGCATCACCAACTCAATGGACATGAATCTGAGAAAACTCCAGCAGATAGTGGAGGACAGGGGAGCCTGGTGTGATGCAGTTCATGGGGTCACAAAAAATCACACTGAACAACAGTGTATACTGAACAACAACAGTGTAAACCTATATACACAAACCTGTATATATTCATTATTTTTCATGTTAATCAGACATCAATTTTGAGTATTGACATTAAAGTATTAGCACTTTCTCCATTAAATAATGTTTTCATTCATGTAATAGTGACAGGTTACACAATCAAGTAGTAGTACAATGAATCCTTTTTTATTTTTTATTTAAAGTGGTCTGGGGCAAAGAGTTGAAATGTCATCTCAAACGTATTAAAAAAATAAAAGATTTCTCTCAAATGAGCACCCTTTCTAAGACTTCAGAAACTTTACATTTTTCTCCTCACAGTTTAACATCATACTTCTATAATAAGTTAGAGCTTACAAAACATTTTTATAAGCATCTCACTTAACTCTTACAACAATCTTCTAAATATTATTGTTCTCATTTGATGAAGTAAAGCCTCAGAAGCATTACAATGACTAGTCAATATTAAAGAGATTTTGAGTTATGAAACTAGGAATGCATAATCAATTATTCAATGGTACAGATTTTCCTTTAAAAAATCTTCCACACGTGCCTTGTTTTTTACTGTTTCCATATTTATACAATAGGTCCACACCTGGTTCATCTTTTTATAAAGTGATATTCAGCAGGTGTTGAATATCTTTTATGCACTAGATACTCTGCTGGATATTGGAAGCATAAGGATAAATTTGACAGGATCTGTGGCTATAAATAGCCTCAACTGTTCATTTCATCCTAGGTTCTTCTCCTTGCAACTCACCTTTCATGCCACTGGCTGATGGTCTATCTCCACAGAATGGGTAACCCACTTTTATTGAATTCCAACCATATCCAAGCTCTTTCTAAATGCTTTAAGTGCATTAACTGACTTGGGCTTTACTATAACACTTAGGAGTAGGAATTATTTTTATCTTTTGGATTCAGAACCTAAGACAAGCACACCACAAGCACGTGCACACATACAAACACATACACGTCTACAGGAGGAGCATGTTTGTTTTGAACCAGGAAGTCTGATTCCAGAGTGTGTGCTCCGAATCACTCCTCTAAAATGCCTCTAAGAGGTGTGGAAGAGTCAGAAAAGTATAAAAACCCTGAGCTCCCCTCCTCCCACTGGCACACCAAATTACAACTGTTTAAGTGCAACGATCTATCATAACAACCCAAAAACTAATAGAAAAGGCTGTCCACCACTCAAGATACAAAGAAAGAATCACAACAAGATGGAGAGGTGGGGTGGTGATGTTGTATAGCCAAGATCCATACCACTGAGGGGTGACCCGTAAAACGGGAGATTTATCACAACTCCATAAGTTCTTCCTAAGTTCTTCCCCACATCAGCCTCCTGCTCAGCCTGCTACAGAAAATGTGTCCCTAGAACTTCTGGCTTTGAAAGCCAGCAGGGTTTGCATATGGGAAAGCTGGAGGGCTACAGGAGAGATAGACTCTGCTTTTCAAGAGCATTTATAAAAATCTTACACATTTCAAGTTCCAGCACAGATGCAGTAATTTGAAAAGAGCCTGGTTCTGACACATGTGTTGATCTTGAAGAGACTCACAAAGAGAAAAGGGAGGCACCTGGAACTTCTGCTGGACATAGATGCTTATGGCATTCATTTAGGGTAGCTTGTTGTATGAGGAGGCGGCTGACGCTGATGACTGCCATTTTGAAGCCTACCCCCTAGTCTATTCGCAACAGTATCTTATCTGCCAACTAGCAGGCTGGCCTCAAACCTGGCACCCTCAGGTCTGTGCAGCCCTGGCTCCACACATGAGCAGGCTGGCAGACACTGAATAAAGCTAATAAGTGACCACAGTTAAGGGCCCTGCCACAACAGAAGGGACCACATAGCCAACATTGGAGGCAACCCTAAAACATACTGGTCATGTGACCAGAAGGGAGGGTGCTGCCAGGCCCAATAGGATGTCTACTATATAAAGCCACTTCTCCAAGACTAGAAAATGTAACTGACCTACCTAAAACATAGAAATAAACACAGAAAATTAGGCAAAAAGAGCAGACAGAGGAATATGTCTCAAAGGAACAAGACAAATCTCAGAAAAAGAATGAAACAGTGGAGGTAAGCAATCTACCCAATAAGGAGCTCAAGGAAATAATCACAGAGATGCTCAATGATCTCAAGAAAAGAATACATGAATAAAGTGAGAATTTTAAGAGAGTTAAAAAATATAAAGAAAAACCAAAAAGATGTGAAGTATATAATAACTGAAATCTTAAAATATATGATAAGGAATCAGGGCTTTCCTGATGACTGGTAAAGAATCTGTCTGCAGTACAGGAAATGCAGGTTTGACCCCTACTGGGGTAAGATCCCCTGAAGAAGGAAATGGCAACCCTCTCCAGTATTCTTTCCTGGGAAATCTCATGGACAGGGGAGCCTGAGGGCTACAGTCTGTGGGTCTGAACAGAGTTGACACAACTGATCACACACACACGATGACGAGAAGGAATCAGCAATAGACTAGTTGATACAGAGGAAAGGTTCCAATGAACTGGAAGTCAGAGTAGTAGAAATCACCCCAATGAAACAGAAACTATTAAATGAGAATAATTTAAGAGAGCTCTGAGACAACATCAAGCATACTAACGTTAACATTAATGGGACCCTGGCAGCCCACTCCAGTACTCTTGCCTGGAAAATCCCATGGACAGAGGAGCATGGTAGGCTACAGTCCATGGGTTCGCAAAGAGTCGGACACGACTGAGCGACTTCACTTCACTTCAGAAGGAGAAGAGAAGAGAAAGGGATAGAGAATTTATTTGAAGAAATAATAGTTGCAAACTTCCCTAACCTGGGTATGGAAACAGACATCCAGTAAGCACAGAGAGTTCCAAATAAGATGAGTCTTAAGAGGTGGATACAAAAATACCTAGTGATAAAATGGCAAAAATTAAAGAAAAAATGTTAAAAGCAGGAAAAGAAAAGCAACTAATTACATACAAGGGAACTCCCATAAGGATGTACTGCCTTTTAAGGAAGGCAGGTTAGAAAGGAGTGGCACTATATACTTAAAGTGATGAAAGGGAAAGTCTGCAGTTACGAAATCTATCAGAAAGGGTAGACTGACAAAATTCAACATTCATTTATCATAAAAACTTACACCAACGTGGGTATAGAGGTGACATACCTCACTATAATAAAGACCATATATGACAAATCCATAGGCAATATTATACTCAACAGTGAAAAACTGGAAGCATTTCCTCTAAGAACAGGAAGAAGAATGACTCCTCTTGGAACTTTTATTCAACATTGTTATCCTCGCAACTGGACAACAAAAAGAAATAAAATGAATCCAAATTAGAAATAAAATTGTCACTGTTTGCAGATGATATGACACTATACATAGAAAACGCTAAAGAGTCCCCCTAAAACTATTAGAACTAATTAATGAATTCAGTAAAATTGTAGGATGCAAAATTAATATACAGAAATCTGTGTTTCTATACACTACTAACAAACTATTGGAAAGACAAATGAAAACAATATATAATTGTATCAAAAAGAATAAACTACTAGTTTATTCAAGTCTGCTGCTGCTGCTAAGTCGCTTCAGTCATGTCCGACTCTGTGTGACCCCATAGACGGTGGCCCACCAGGCTCTGCCATCCCTGGGATTCAAGTCTAAGAGAATAAAATATCTGTACTTGGAAAATTAAGACTGATGGAAGAAACTGAAGATGACACAAACAAATGGAGTGTTGTACCATGCTCAGGAACAGAAGAGTTAATATTGCTAAAATGATCATACTACCCAAGGCAATATACAGATTCAATGCAATCCCCATGGAAATACCAGTGGCATTTTTCACAGAACTAGAACAAATAATCTTAAAATTTGTATGGAAATACAAGCTACCCCGAATAGAAAAAACAATTTTTTAGAAGAACAAAGCTAGAGGTATCATGATCCCTGGTTTCAAACTATACTACAAAGCTACAGTAATCAAAATAGTATGATATGGGCACAAAAATAGATGCAAAGATTAATGGAACATAATAGAGAGCCAGAAATGAGCCCACATTTACATGCTCAATTAATTTATAACAGAGGCAAGAATGTAAAATGGGGGGAAAAAAAGAGCCTCTTTTATAAATGCTATTGGGAAAGTGGGACAGCTACATGCAAAAGAACTGAATTGACTACTGTCTTATACCATATAAACTCAAAATAAATAAAGAATTAAATGTAAGAACTAAAACCATGAAATTCCTAGAAGATAGCATAGGTAATATGACTTTGGTCATATAAATTTTTTTGGCCTATGTGTCCTCAGACAAGAGAAATGAAACCATAAATACACAAATTGGACAACATCAAACTAAAAAGCTTTTTGCACAGTAAACAAACTCATTATCAAAATGAAAAGGCAGCTTACTGAACAGGAGAAGATATCTGTAAGTGGTATATATATTAAGGGGTTTACATTCAAAGTATGTATGGAACTCATACATTCTAATATCAAAAAGACAAACAACCCAGTTAAAAATGGGCAGAGAACCTGGATAGACATTTTTTTAAAGCAAAAGTACAGACGGCCAGCAGGCACGTGAAAGATTCTCAACATCACTACCCATCAGGGAAACACAAATCAAAACCACAATGTGATATACCTCACACCTGTCAGAATGCTGCTGCTGCTGCTATTGCTAAGTCACTTCAGTCGTGTCCAACTCTGTGCGACCCCATAGATAGCAGTCCACCAGGCTCCTCCATCCCTGGGATTCTCCAGGCAAGAACAATGGAGTGGATTGCTAATTCCTTCTCCAATGCATGCATGCATGGTGAGTCACTTCGGTTGTGTCCGACTCTGTGTGACCCCACACATGGCAGCCCACCAGGTTCCTCTGTCCACAGAATTTTTTAGGCAAGAATATTGGAGTTGCTGTTTCATTCTCCATTTGTCAAAATGATTATCATCAAAAAGAATTGTTCTTGAGGATGTGGAAAAAAGGGAATCTTTGTACACTGCTGGTGGGATTATAAATTGGTGCCACCACTGTGGGAAATGGTATGGAAATTCTTAAAAAAATTAAAAATAGAACTTTCATATGATCCAACAATTTTACTTCTGGGTATTTACCCAAAACACACACACACACATACACACACACACACTAATTTGAAAAGATATACACTCCAATGTTCCCTGCAGCTTTATTCACAATTGCCAGGATACGGAAGCAAGATAACCATCTCATCAACAGACAAATTGATACAGAAGTGTGATATATACACACACATACATAAATACATAAAATGCAGCCATTAAAAAATGTAGCCTTTCCATTTGCAATAACATAGATGGATCCAAAGATAACAAATAGAGCTGAAATAAGTTAAACAGGGAAAGACAAACACTGCACAATACCACTTACATGTGGAATCTAAAGAAATAAATGAAAAGGAACTCATAGAGAACAAATGGATGGTTGCCAGAAGGGATGGGTATGATGACTGGGCAAAATAGGTGAAGGGGATCACAAGGTATGAACCTCAGTTATATAACAAATAATTTACATGGATATAATATACAGCATAAAGAATACGTTCAATAATACTGTGGTTACTTTTTGTGGGGATAGACAGTTACTAGACTTTAACACGGTGATCACTTCATAATGTATGGAAATGTCAAATCTCTATGTAATATTCTCACAACGAACATGATATTATATACCAACTACATTTCAATTAAATGGGCCTCACAAAAAAATCATCATTTTCTTATGTCACTCTCTTGAGCAATAAAAACAATGGCTTGCTTTTCCAAGCGTGTTACCTATTTGTTCCCCTTTTCAGCTTTTTCCTATTATATCCTCTATCTTTTTTGGTAACCTTCTTTGACTGTTTCCCATCCTGACCACTTAACTCCAGACAGGCTTTCTCCCTTTCGAGCTGACACTCTCCTTTAGTCATGCTTTCCCTTTAGCATAAAACCTGCTCTTCGCACCCACACTCCTACTTCGCTGCTCAAAAAAATTTACTCACCTATTTGAAATCTCTCTGAACCTGTATCTATCTATCTCCAAATCTCTAGGACTAAGTTTTATCACAGATAGTGAGATGTTTCTAGAAGACAGAACAATTTATGATGCATTCTTATTTACTTATCTCCAATTTTCATGTTTGTCTAATTTATTTTTCCAAACAAAATCTCAGCTTTCACAAGCATATACCACATAAACTAGCATATTAGTCAATACTGACTGTTAATTTATATTTTAGTCATGGATTAACTCCAAAGTTGCATAAATTAATACTTTCTGAAAAAGTACAAATACCTGCATAAAATATTCTGATCAAAGGAGCATAAAGCACAAAGTCAGGGAGGGATGTGGGAGGGGGTTTCAGGATGGGGAACACATGTACACCCATGGTGGATTCATGTCAGTGTATGGCAAAACCACTACAATATTGTAAAGTAATTAGCCTCCAATTAATTTATGATGCATTCTTATTTACTTATCTCCAATTTTCATGTTTGTCTAATTTATTTTTCCAAACAAAATCTCAGCTTTCACAAGCATATACCACATAAACTAGCATATTAGTCAATACTGACTGTTAATTTATATTTTAGTCATGGATTAACTCCAAAGTTGCATAAATTAATACTTTCTGAAAAAGTACAAATACCTGCATAAAATATTCTGATCAAAGGAGCATAAAGCACAAAGTCAGGGAGGGATGTGGGAGGGGGTTTCAGGATGGGGAACACATGTACACCCATGGTGGATTCATGTCAGTGTATGGCAAAACCACTACAATATTGTAAAGTAATTAGCCTCCAATTAAATAAATTTATATTAAAAAATAAATAAAGGGGGCATGATTTCTTAAAGCAAAAAAGTGAAAATTAAAGTGTTAGTCTCTCAGTCATGTCCAGCTCTTTGAGAACCCATGGACTACAGCCTGCCAGAGTCCTCTGTCTGTGGGAATATCCAGGCAAGAATAATGGAGTGAGTAGCTATTCACTTCTACAGGGGATCTTCCTGACCCACGGATCGAACCCAGGTCTCTTGCATTGCACGCATATTCTTTACAGTCTGAGCCCTGTCTCTTATACACATCTAGATGTGTATAAGAGACAGCCACTTCTTCTGACAGACAGGCCGCTACATGGGGAAATCAGCTGTCAGTCAACAGAGAATTTTATGCTACAAAATTTTCTCCTTGACGATCTTAAAATCTAGATGGTACTGTCATAAATGTAAATATAATTGAGTTTATTTTTAAGAATCTAAAACATGAACAATTAAAAAGAGAAAGAGAAAATGACACAGGAGTTAAGGGGCAATATATATCATGNAAAAACATTCATTTACCCAAATAGTTCAGATACTAATACACTTTTTTGAGTACAAAAAAGAGAAACTTTAAGGCAACCATGTTCCCAACTGGCTGTCTACATTGATTAAGTGGGAAAGGCTACCTTCCACCTCTGTGAAACTCATGCGTATTCTAGTGAAATTGCTCAATTGAACTCAATAGAGATTTATATCACTTTTCCCATAGCTTGCCAAACATGGTAAATTTAGTATCCACAAATAGGTATGTTTGACCTCTGACCAAGATATGTGAAAAGTATCTTATTTCATAGACTGTCTTTCCAGCAGCATATTTCTTTTTAATGCTTTAAGATTTCTGAGGAACAGTGCTGAAATCTAAACATTCCCTTTAATGTCAAGATTTAAATCTTAATTTGTTCAAATCTTTCCCAGAAGCATGACACATCCAGGTACTTTTATTGGTATGATCTACTCCTAATTTTACCTTATTGCAATTCTAATGACTTCTCATTTTAAATTTAAAACATCCAATTAGTTTATGGTATCAGGGGAGAATTCTGGAAAACCTGCTTGGCTGGCAAAGTTACTGTTTTGAAGTGGAATGATTAAGAACCAAACAAAGGGCTTTATCGAGCTAGCATACTTGAAACCAGTGAATAATATAAAATGTATAAAGGAGAACTGAGGACACAGAACCTCACTAACTCTAAGGCTGGGAAATATTGTTCCTCCTTGAAGTTGCAGCTATTCAAGATTCAGCCTGGAAGTTATCAACACTTGAAGATAGGTAGGGTAGTATATTAGGACAGTAAACTGGTGAAGGTTCTCCATTTTTTGGTGGCCAATTATCATCAGAAGTTAATTTGGAAGGCTCTATTTTCAATAATAATTAAATTATCATTTATTTTTATTTCAAACATAATTAAATTATTATAATTAAATAATTATCCTTAAAAGGCCAGGCTAGTCCTGATGATGAGTTCAGTGGCAACAAATAATTCTTAAAGTTTTTATACTCTCTGAAACTTCAAGATCTTCTAATAGAAGGGAAAATACCACATTTTGGCTATCAGGTTGTTAATGGGATTATGTCTGAAATGTTTCTATTATATCATTAAACTAGACCTTACTTCCTAAATCTATCAATATATATGGATTCCTCCTAATATTCAAGATGTTAGCCATCTTTATTTATATTATGTCATTTAATTTCAATCAAAAAAATGAACATTATTGTTTCTGTTTTATTTTACTGAGGTTATAAACAGTTGTGACTTGGGAGTCAATCAATGACAATGACTGTGACAACAAAATGCTAATAAGTGGTGGTATCTGATATGACTCTGCAATGTATTTTCAAAACCTATGTTTTCTCTTACCTACTGTGGTTACATATTTTCCAAATAATCAAATGTGCTAGTGCTTGATGTTGGTAAGTTTTATTTACAGTTGAATATTCTAAAGGTCCATTGCAAACTTCACCCATTAAAGTTCATCTCATTAAGATATTCTTTATCCTAGGCAATATATTTTGTTTGGTAAGTAGGGATTTTTACTAAATATGTCTTCAATAATGCACTTGAAAAGCAAAGTTTCAAGATGTAAACTTTAGCCACTTCTTGGTAATTGAACTATTATGTAAGTGGTTTTTTTAAAATCTCTTTCAAAGAAGAAGGGGTCTCCTCATTGGAAGTGGGTCTAGAAGAATGGTGAGGACATGTATGTTCTTACTGGGTATAAACAAAATGCTTTCTATAACCAAAGGAAGTATAACCATGGTTTTAATTCCAGAAATATTTTCTGTTAGAACAAGTATTTTTATCAAAGCATATTGTTTGTTGTTGTGACAGCAACCAGTAAAACAGTTTGATGCAACTATGTAGAATTATTTATAAATTTTCCCCTAAAAATATTTGCTTATGGAGGAAGAGGTAATCAGTGCCAAAATAAACAGGCATGGTGAAATGATTCTCTCCTCTATTTTACTGCCCTTTAACCTTCACTACCCAGACACAGACAGCCTGTGAAAAATCAAATAAAACATCTAAACAAGGTCAGATATCAGTCCATCATGGTTTGGCATTGCAGTGATAAAACAACTGGGCCATTAAAATTTCAGTTTAGAGCTGTATTTCTGGGTGATATTACCTAAAAAAATACCCATGTGAAAATTTCATCTATAATTTGTAATGTGACATCCATAATGTGTAAAACGTTATACCAGATCATCAGACTCTTTCTGTAAAGAGCCAGAAACAAATATTTTTGGTTTCTGAGACATAGGGTCTCTTTCTTAGGTACTCGATAGTGTTGACATAGTACAAAAGTGGCTGTAAATAATACTTAATGACTGGTATGTTGTGTTACAATAAGACTTTATTCACAAACACAGGTGTTGGGCCCTATCGGGTAGTGAACTAGAGCCTTCCAGACTCCTGCTGCGTGTTGTTGGGGCACAGCAAAACTGAGTGACAAACATGTAAAGATCGTATAACACCAAAATATTGTTAGAACTTTTAAACAATTTCATTAGAGTAACAGGACACAAAATCAATACATATAAATCCGTTGCAGTCTGTAACAAGAAACTATCAGAAAAAAAATTAAGAAGATAATCCAATTTGCAAAAGCATTGAAACAATAAAATACATAGAATAAATTTAGCCAGGGAGGTGAAAGATATATACACTTAAAGTTACAAGATATGTAGATGACACCACCCTTATGGCAGAAAGTGAAGAGGAGCTAAAAAGTCTCTGGATGAAAGTGAGCGTGGAGAGTGAAAAAGTTGGCTTAAAGCTCAACATTCAGAAAATGAAGATCATGGCATCCAGTCCCATCACTTCATGGGATATAGATGGGGAAACAGTGGAAACAGTGTCAGACTTTATTTGGGGGGGCTCCAAAATCACTGCAGATGGTGACTGCAGCCATGAAATCAGAAGACACTTACTCCTTGGGAGAAAAGTTATGACCAACCTAGACAGCATATTCAAAAGCAGAGACATTACTTTGCCAACATAGGTCCGTCTAGTCAAGGCTATGGTTTCCTGTGGTCATATATGGATATGAGAGTTGGACTGTGAAGAAGGCTGAGC